>NCSJ02000361.1:0-41134 GCA_002812745.2 Scytalidium lignicola
CATTAAGATCTAGTTTATCAGACGAGGAGGGCTATTTTGTATTGTAAGAAACGATGGTAGGGTGTATTTAATTTGTGTGCGTTTCCCATAGAAAAATTAGAATCGATCACACTCGCTTAGCGATCACACTTGCTTCCACCGACTACGAGGGAATGCGAGTAGAGAAAAAGGCCGATTAACCGAGCCGACGATTAACCTTTCTTCGTCTTCGACAATATATGCAACCAAAGAGTTGCCGACCTACAACAGCTATAGTCTGAAGCCAAATCAACGAACCAAATCTCCACTTTCCGAGCCTCTAGGACTACCTGCTGATAGTCTTCCGTTTCGGCTTATTGGATTCATTCGTTCGAGCAGAAAGTCAACCTATCAAGGCGGGCTCGGGGAGGACGCCATTCTCTCGGTTTATAATACAATTACCGATGTCAGGAAGGAGAGCCATGAACCGATTCTCGTTGAGGATCGGAAGTCCACATCACTTATCGTGGACCCTGGACTTCCGGATCGTTCTCTACGCGACTTCATGAGAAATATTTCGAATCGCAAAGCCCGAAAGGAACCTGCTCAAATTATCTACCTATCGAGTACAAATGATCTCATAGAAGAGGTTGATGACAAATTCAGCCTTAATAATATTAAAACACATCCGGGCCGGGTGCACGTTGATGAAAATACCAGGGCCACAACTGTCTTCGTTACTTTACCTGACCCAGTTCAGTTGGAGGAAGCATTTTCAGGCGAGCTATTTGTAGGTTCTATTATTTCAAATATGTACTGTTCTGACTCTCGACTCTAGGTTGCAAAGTTCCTCGAGAATAAGTTCCCCGATTTTTACAGACCAGAAGTGCATTGGACAAGTCCTTCAAGATCGCGTGTAGGTTACAACAACTATAAGAGTCAAGACTATGCAGAGGCCACATTCACACTTCCAGATGCTGGCGTATTTACCAAGTTTCTTATAGAATATGGGTATAAGCAGGCAAATGATTGGAGTAATACCTCCGTCACATACCACTTAGAAGTTCAAACTACAGTAGAAGATCTGAACTCCTCATTCAGGATTCATCAAAAGCGCTTTGACATGGTAAGTAACCCTCCGTTCTGGCTCGCCACCTTTCACAAGGAATATTTGACTTACTAACACTTGAACGAAGGCTCGCAAAATCTCACTNAAAAAAGACTAGAAAGAAAGAAATTTTCGTCCTCGTGCGCATATATAACATCTATCAAGACCCAGATATGTCCTTTTTCGTCGACCCCTGGACTCTGTACACGTTTGGTAAAATGGATCTTACGGTGCAGGGAGACTATTACCTTGCGACACTGATCGACGCAACCTCAGACATTTCCTCTCTTAATATTAGGGATCATGAACAGAGAGGCGGCTTTGCGTACCGAACCTTGAAATCTGGCAGAGAGATCCGCCTATTGAAGCTGTACCCAGGCAAAAGAGAAAGTGCTCTGGAAGGGAGTCTTTTTTCAACGTCCCTAGATGCTGGAGAAAAATACATAGCTGTCTCATACACCTGGGGTCCAGCGCTCAAACCATACCGTATACACACTGAAAATGGCGATATCTCTATATCCGCATCTTTATACTCTGCATTAAGACGGGTACAAAGATTGGACGAGACTGTCCTCATATGGGCCGATGCTGTTTCAATCAGCCAGACAGACAACACCGAGAAAGTGGAGCAAATTAGCTTGCTCCCGGTTATATTTCACCACGCAATACATGTCTTTGGATGGGTAGGAGAAGAGGCTGATAAAAGTGACCTTGCAATTAAAGCTTTGTACACCGTGACAGGCTCAAAGGCACAGAATGTTGTATCGACGTTTGACAGAGAGGTATGGGCAGCATTGAGCGAGCTTTTCAAAAGACCCTGGTTTGTACGATCCTGGATTATTCAGGAAGTGATCCTCGCGAAAGATCTCGTTGTGCACTGTGGCTCTAATAATATCTCCTGGGATAACTTGTATCAAGCTGTGGTGATCTGCCAGGAACATGCGAATAACTCAATCAAGACCTTGGATATCCCCATCATACGCAATATGGACCAGATACTCAGCCTTGGTGAAACTCGACATGAATATCGAAATTCAAGGAACAAATTGAAACTTCTTAACCTCTTCGAATTATTTCAGCATGCACAATCGACCTTCAAGCGTGACAGGCTGTTTACGTTGCTGAATATTGCAGATGACGCAACAGACAGCCCAAAGCTAGCACCAGACTACAGGTCTTCGTTGGAGGATATTGTTTGTAGCTATGCAGCAGAGTTTGTCCAACGTAAGAAGACCTTTGAATTACTTTATCGAGGTCGCATCTCCTCCCAGCCTCTGCGTTTTCCATCATGGATCCCAAACTGGACGGCGAATCCGTATCCGAAAACGACCACAAAATGGCACCCAGAGCATGAATTCCGTGCCGGGAGTGCAATGAAACAAAATGCTCGCGTAAACCCGGCAGATAGTAGAATTCTTCTGATTGATGGTTGCATCGTTGATGAAATCGAAAGATTGGGCAAATGCACGTCAGAGGTCGACGACGCCTTAGACTACATTGCAGACATATTCGACTTCATCACCTCGCTCGAATCATCCTACCCCACAGGAGAGCCAATTGAGGACCTGAAATGGAAGCTACCGATCGGAAATGCAAAAATAGCATCCTGGGGAGAGTTAGGGGGAACAGACTTTAAGAGCTCATTTGAGGCATTAAAGGAGTACATAGGGCTAAGGAAGAACGGCTCCCAAACACAGAATAAAAAAGATCACGCACATGTTAAGATGATGAAGCAGAGGCTTTCTAAGCTGCATAAGGATTTATGGCTGTTCCTTCTTACGGCCATTGACTTTTCTGAAAGGTTTCGACCAGCTGTGGTGTGTCTTACGAAAAGAGGCTATGTTGGGCTTGTTCCCGCTGCAACAAGAAAGGGTGATTTTGTTGTAGTTTTATACGGAGGAATCGTTCCATTCTGCCTGAGGAGGGGCGAGCAGGAGAATATGTATCAGCTGCATGGGGAAGCCTACATACATGGCATTATGCAAGGGGAGGCTTTAAACTTTAAAGAAGCCCAGACCCAGACTTTTGGACTATTTTAGACAATATAATACCACTCTATAGAAGGCAAAGCATATATTTGCCTAATTGTTTCCTGGTTTGCTACTTAGTGTCCTCATCGTTAACCTTTACTTTCTCATGACAAAGCTTGAACTATCATTCCACTTAGTTTGATTCGAGAGTGTAAGGCGTACTGTCTAGAGCTCTACATAGGCTATCTTGGCCTTAAGTAGGGTTAAGATACGTTACTTTTATAGTCCTAATACAAAAGTATTCAATGGGAAACAAATATTTTATGCTTTTCACCTAATTCGTCTGACTAATTTATAGTGATCCTACATGACCCAAAATATTATAAATTTAATGTAATGATAATCAATCAGACTCTAACATTTCAGCATATATGTTCAACGAGCTTCCAATGACATCTACAATTGCCCAAGTTTGTGCGCCCTTAAAAATAGTCGCCCATACGCGCAAGACGCCTGCACTGAGACACTTTCTCGTCGTAAATGAGTCGAGTGGCATATATGGTACTCCAAACTCCGTTTCATCCAACATGGTCTTCACCAGTGAGCAAATCCTTCTTTCGTCTTCAGATATCGGTGGATCTGGATCTGGTAAGGATAGTTCTTGAAGCCATTTGCTGAGCAAAAAGGCACACTCGAGAGAGCATAACGAGTGTTGAATTGACCATATGAAAGTTTGTGACTTAGCTACGAGTCGTATGCCGATCTTGACAGGTACACTCAGGGCATGGGCAGAGTGTAACACTGCGCGTACAAGTTTCGATGTGCGCTTGATGGCTGGACTTTTGCGGAAAGCATTGGCTATCTGGACTGGATCGCGGGTATCAAGGGCACGACCGGGACCGGTATCAACATTAAGTCGAATATAAGCTAGTCGGAGGAGAGCAGTTGAATTAAATGCCACAGGACCATTCGGATCCATAGGATCGAGCGAGGATTCTGGGTTCTGTTTCCACCCGATCTGCCAATTACGCAATGCCTGTTCGAGTGATGAGACGTCGTCGGATTTGAAATCTCCAGGGCTAACGAAGCGTAATCTTGCAACTTGGCGGAGGAAGAATATGTGTTGTATGAGTGCGTGGATCAAAATATAATTTCCCAACGAAGAATTCCATTTGTGGGTATCTCTCCCGCCATACGTGAACAGATGTCGTAAGGCATCTTGGAACTCGATTGCAACTGGACCTTTCTTCCTGGCTTCTCTCCAGGCTAAAGCATTTGGTGCCTTGAACTCCGATGCACTAGATGGCAGGGTCAATTTTATCTCAGCGTTGAGAATGAGTGGCGGGATATTGTAGACGATACAATGGAGATTGAAGAAGCAAAATACGATAAGTTTGGTCCTCTTTGTCGTTTCAATGCGGATCCACTCTTCCCAGGAAATGTCTTCCGGGAGAGATTGACTTTGAAGACCATCATCTCTAATGAGAGTTGCTAGGACACTCTGAATAGCTAGAGCTTCTCGAAGAATCTCCTTATGCTTTGCCCATGTCGCCATTGCCATCAAGATTAGCAAAGCTTGTGCCGTCTGTATCAGATCTTCTCTTTCTAACGAGAGGATACTCGAGGCCGCAGGTTCAGATGGCAATCCTAGAGGTCCGGGTATGGAACAATCCACTGCAGGTCTATCTGGAATGGGCGAGAAACCATATCCTCGGTGTTCTACAGGAATGTCTGAATCGACATACTGATGATAATTGACCAGGCTAGCATCTCTGCGCCGTATTCTTTGAGAAGCGATTGCCTGACTGGCATTGAAAAGCTCTACACCTTTCTCTCCTTCAAAACAGTATTGAGCGCCAACAGCCGCCATTGCAAGAATAAGTTCGACGGCGCAAGTTTCAATTGACATTGTCAGGATATGGAGGAACGGTAGATGCTCATGAAAACCATTGACATAAGCCGCCAAGTATCGACAGAGTGCTAATCGTGATGGAAGTTGAAAGTCAGCCGGTACAATCGAGGAGAATTCGTGCAGTTTTGAAAGGATGTTCTGTCTGTCTTCTGAAGATATCTCAGCGAAAGGACGTCCGACAGAGGTCAAATTATGAGACTGTGTGTCCCTTTCTTCTGGTTGCAAAGATGGAAGGCGTGATCCAAAACGTGAGAAAGAGTTAGACTCTTCAATATGTTGGTAATTTCTACCGAAGCTGGGCAATTCCTGGGTCTCGGAATGTGGAATGCATTCATCGACATTGAGAAAGGATTCCGGTGAAAAGAATGGCAAGTGTTCAGCACTGATCAATGAGGCGAAGTGATTGGATGAGAGAGGTTCATTATCCAAAAAGGCAGCAAGGCTATCTAAGGACTCCTCAAACCCAAGACCTTGGATATGACCAGTACCTTGGACTGAGAGAGGATCAGAGAATGTGTCCACCTGCTCGTTTTGATGTTGTAAAGATGAATAAACCAAAGAATTCTGCTCCTGAGTAGAGGAAGTATCGCAAGCAGCTGATAAAGCGCTGTATTCAGCTGCCATTGACAGGGCAGTAAGCGCACATTCGTCATTCTGATTAATAGTAAAGGTTGAATTGATCAACGAATCTTTTGTCTCGTCATTCTCTTTACCACGGTTGGTAGTTATCCTCCTCCTTCGAGTTGGCCTAGATTGGGTACCCCCCGGATCATCTCCATCCGCTTGTCCATTGGTTTGTCCATCTACTGGTGCTTCTCTCTTGTGGGTAAGTCTTTCATGGCGTACGAGCAGGTCACTATGCAAGATCAGTAAGATGTATAAGGTTTATGCATGATGATTATCGAGGTATAGTACCTCCTCGTAAAGTGATGGTCGCACAATTGGCAACCGAATGGTTTCTCTTGTGTATCTGCAAGTAGATTAGTGTTTTTAGACTTTTTAACATTTACATATTTAGGACGACCAGACTTACGAATTCTCTCGTGACGTTGCAAGTGTTCTAGACGTGCAAATCGCCTCTGACAGTTCCTGCATTGGAATCTTTTTGTCTTTTTTGCTAGGGCTGATGTCTGCTCATAGGCAGCATCGTCAGAATCCGCGCCCGGCATGGAGCAGGACTCGGCGCATAAGGCGCTGCAGCTTGATTGGTCTGAAATAACAGCAAGGCTGCCGGTCTGGAGCAATTGGAGATTTGCAATTATCTTACAGTCCAGTACACCCAAAAGCATGCGCTGTTGGAGATTGGGTTCGATATAGGAACGATGCAGTTTGGAAGTGGAAGAAGGATGGGGTAAAATAGTTGGAGAAGTGCGGGGAAAACAGGGTTGATCAGCAGGGGGAGGGAATTTGTGAGCTCACCACGCTGATCAGAATTCTTGCGTACTAGCTTAGGTTCACACCGTCCACTCTCAAACCCCTGGAGTTGTTGTACACGTATATCAAATAGCCAATGAACGTGGCGTGGAACCTATTCTCGCCATTCGCAGTCAGGGACGCTTTTGTTCCTCTCGCCCGCGATGCAAAAGGTTTCAACATACCGAAGATTCTCAAATTTACGCGTCATGGAGCTACAAGGATTGACTGGATATAGTATTCTTAGCGAATGATCTACTCTCGAGTTCACTGTACAGCGTTACATTTTCTTCTTTATGAAGTTAGCTCTTTGACTCGTAAATTTGAGAATCTTCGGTATTAATTATACAGCATATCAGCGTCGAAGGTACAATATAGCTAAAAGCCTCCTCATATTATTCACCAGATCAATTCTTCAGCTCCTCAAAATTCGCAACTTGCGCCAAATTCAGAATCCCACTATGGCTGTTTGAGAATGTCGACATTTTCATTCTAAATATTTNATTGCTCCCCTCCCCCCCATCGATGATATCACGCCCTCTCATTCACCCACTCGCTTTTAACTTGCGCGCCGCTCCTCTTGAAAAGCTGTGTAATCGGACATCTCCTCTCTGTCTCAGATCCAAACTTTGCAAACAGGTCATCCTTCGCATCCGTCTGCACTCGGAACTTCAAGTCGATGCTATCCCAATTGGCGTTGCCTTCCTTCCCTTCCACAAGTACAGCTGTATCTAATATGCCCTTGACATCGACCTTCCATTCTCCGAGCTTGATACCAAGCTCTTTCGCGACAAGCGACCCGGTGACTTGCGTGCATGAACTCAGGGAGCTGAGGTTGTAGGCCAATGGTGATGGCGCAGCGTCTTTTCCGCCGAACGAAGGGTAGGCATCGACATTGATCGTGTGAGGGCTGCCAGCGACGGCAATTGATTGAGACACACCACTGCCGGTGCTGGAAACGTTGAATGGAATTTTCGCGGGCTTAGCAGAAGTGGAGGAGAAAGATCTAGATGAGCGGAGGATGGTAGAAATTTGACGGGTGGCTGAAGAGGTTCGATACATGATGGAGTTTTATAATGGATTCAGTCACGAATACTATTCACGTCGATTGGCGTAGAGTTGAAGTGCTAGGTAGAATAATAAATATGTTAATTATATAGCTAGCTCTCAAGTGTTGGTTGTGATAGCCAGAACGTAATTAAACCCCGATGTAACCCAATAACATTCAATTAACTATCCATATAGCTCGAGTTAGTTATATAATAACCAGGGCATAGCAATAGCATCATACCAGCTTTAAATCACGTCAGGAGGAGTCTAATCCGCAGTAAGCAAAGGCTCGTGTGTATAATTGGTTGGAAAGTTACTCGGGATTTGCTCTAATCCCGAGTAGATATATTTTAAAGGGCTAATTCTAAAATTACTTGGACGGCTACAAAATCAGATGGCAGCATATAAATNAAAAAACTTTGACGACATTTAAAGTAAATGTCACTTTATCACATGTATGGGGAGCACTGTGGAATTTCTAAATCTGGGTCTAAATGAATCAATCTGCGTTGAAAACCTCAAGTTTAATATGCTTTGGTCCTAATTTCGCAGACACCTGAATACAATTAATTCAATTACTCTGGACTAATTCTTTGTACGTAAGGGGGTGTCAAGAAATACTCGCGCATCCTTGCAAGCGAGCGTTTTCTTCGCTGAATCAGGAGATTTCTTTTCGCTACTTTAGTGAACATGTGTAATGATTGTATCGCACTAAAATCTGAATACAGCGTGTTCGCTTACTTTTATTAAAAGCAGCATAGATTTTGGCTAAACTTTGCGTATGATTGGCTTGTTGGTGCGCGAGTATTTCTTGACACCCCTTTACGTTCTTGGATTCAACTACACATATAAAATTATTTAATTCACTGATGCAATAACGGCCATATTGAATAAAATACATGATAAGTATAGAAGATAAATAAGTGACTATAATTACAGTAACCATCTAAAATGAGCGAAATTCTAACTTTTCATCTAATTAATTAGCTAACCCGCTCCCATTTATCCCTCATAAACTTCGTATTGCAATGACACATGCCAAGTCCGGACAACCNAAAGAAAATGCATTATCAACCAAAGATATCTCCCCCCCCCCCAAAAAGGACCTCCCATTAATTATCTAGAATCTTTACAAGCCCTGGCAAGACTGAGGAACATTCGCAGCGGGTGGAGTTGGAGCACCCGACAGTGATGCAGCTGCAGCCCAGAGGTCCGTGACAGCTGGCAAAACGTCCTTACAGCGAACGTTATTGATGGAAGAGAGAGCAGACTGGACAGTGTTGAAATCATCGGGGCTGTTGATGATGTTCTGCAACTGCTCGGGGACGGTAGGAAATACCTGACCCAGTAGTTGGGCGGCAACCACGCCTGAGTTATCGAGGCCACCGAGACCAGAGAGGATTTCTAGTTGGATTGGTTCGTCGTTGGCGTTGTCCAAGGCTGTCTGAGCTCGTGATTGCAAGTCTTGAGGAGCCAGGCCTGGTGCGGCATCAAGGAAGTCATTAACGTTATCGACGTTGTTGATCCAAGCTTAGATAGAATTGAACACGTCCCCTTCCTGGTCGCGCTTGTGGGCGTTTGTGTATGGCAGGGCCATAGCAGAGGTGGCCAGGACTGCGCTAAGGAAGATGGTAGAGGCTCTCATTTTGATTTGTAGTTTGAGCTAGATGATTGGATTGGGTATTGACTTTTAGAAAAGGACGGGGCTGAGCTGATTTGATGTGTTAATGTATTGATTATTGAACTGTTGATGTAGTGATGAATACATTTGAAGCAGTACCATCATCCCCCTTATATGTTAATTTCTCTAGTGACATTTACCTCAGCGGAATTTGATCTGACAACTACTAGCTAAGGTTAACATTCGGTTATCTCGAAGTGTTGTAATATCATTAGACAGCTTTAAAATGTACCTGGAGTGACCGAAATCTCGCGTGTGGCGCAAGCAGCTTATGGCTGACTGAATCTCCGCTAGATTGGAAACTATTAATATCTAATTTTTACTCATCAAGCATTATTGAACTAGGTACAGTATTATTACTATACTTTCCTACGAGATATGGATACATTACTACCAACTAATATTTGCTTAATCGTCAGCCTCAAGCGTCGCGTTTGGCTACCGCAGGCCACCATTAATCGAGAGCACTCTTGATAAATTAACTCGAAATGACTTGATAGTCTAACTTTTAAAGGGTCATTGAATAACGAAGTTGAATAACTAGCTACTTTGTAAACCTGAGCTAATTAACAGTGATTACTGTACTGATCGAATATTACTATCCCCCCGGGATAGTAATACTGTAGTTTCCCATTTGGTGGAGATTACCACGTTTACTACAGTACTGTACAAAACATTAGAGTACACAAATAGCCATTCACAACAGAAAGAGTATATTGACAAAAGAAAATACTTTAGCACCGCACTAGGCTTCGCCTTATTAAGTTAACTACGTATGACCGGATATAGGATATCGGATATCCCTACTACGAAGCATTTCATCTCATCATCACAAAGTACGGTGCTATTTTGGTAGGATTATAAATACAAGGCCCTTTAATAAACAACATGTCTCATGAGCTAAAGACTCGGGCAGGGGAATTATTGTTAGCACTATTCAATGGCTACAGCACTACTGAAGAAGGCCAATTTCTTCATCACCAATCGTCATAGTGCGCATTATTCAACAACACTTATCTAGCTTTGAATCAATCCACAACTACTACTTAAAATAAATCTAAAATAGTAACAAGAGGATTGAATCCGTCGATTAGTTGTTTATAGAATATATTAAAATTAAGAAAACCTAAAAGAAGTCTCGTACAAGTTAAAATTAATTAGTTTAACAATGTCAAAGTTATATGATAGATTGAAAAAGAAAGAATCAACCAATTATATAAATNAAAAAATTACATCTTCATGGCCAAAAATATACATTGACTTAATAAATCGATTAAAATTCTGAAAACTCTGAAAATTCCTGAATGGTGGTAATTACTGTATTACAAGATGTGAGCAATCCTTGGGGGCTGAGGCGGTACAACCAGATGTCCGGTAATTACGGCCGGAAATTACGCGCGTGTGCAAGTGCTGCCGTAAGCGTCAGCCATTAACTTAACTAACTAATTAGTATTAATTACTAACTAATTATCCAGAGGACTTAAATCTACATACAGTACTGAGCTATTACTGGTCCTCAAGGATAAAGGACACAGACACTGTCCAATTTGCTGGTCTTGAGCTAAACCTGGTAAGGACAAATCTAGTGCTGATAATTTGTACTGTACTGTAAATTTGAGCTCCTCCTAGCCTCTCAATCTCGAGCTTTGTTGAAGTATCCTAAAATAGGTATGCTACCTCACTTGTTACGGTAGGTAATCTTAACACGAACGAGCCCCACTGTACTGTACAGTTCCACCTTCCTAATTATCCAACTTTGTGCAGTACAGTACAGTACAAGTACTGTACCGCCGTAGTCACTTGATGTGTATTTATAACTCTCACTACAATACTAGTATCCCCTAAGCCCTAAATATTTCACACCTCCAAGGGCTTTTGCCTTGTATCAGGTTTGCGCTTTCCCATTTTGATCACACCGTTGCAATTTTAAGTACTTTCTCCACAAAATATACCTAAATAGGTCAGTAAACTCCTTGCAGTCATTACACAAAATCGCACAATCCTTATTTAATCCTAGTTAAAATCTTAGTTTTACCCCTTGGAAGTTGAAATAAAGGATAGTAAATATAGGTTAGGATAATGTTAAATAAATTTTATTGGCCGTGATTTTATTTAGTAGGAATCCAAAAAAAAAACCCTTCAACTTCAACAAAAACAGTATGCAATCGAATCTAAGCGAATGATGAAAGTTCAAATTGAGAATCCTATAAAACTAATCACATCTAATTCTAATTCTATGAGGTCTTATCCATCCAATGTTCATCTCCGCCTAAATATCTATAAACAACCCGTGAATCTAAATCTCTACATCGAGGATCATTGCTTGCACCAGTATAAGTCTCTAACCCGACTTCACCAAGTACATTTTTTGATCCAACCCTCTCCGCCATTCCTACAGCGAGCGCAAAATCCTTACGCATCAATTGTACTTTAAATCCCTCTTTATAGCCCTTAGAAGAAGGAGCTTCAGCATATACCCCAGGGACTGGGTTAAACCTGTCGCAAATAGTATTCTGGGCTGTTCCTGCGGCATAGACTTTGGCAAGTACTCTTGGGTCAATCCCCGATCGCATGCCCATATCCATTGCCTCCGAACACGCAATGGCGATAATGCCTGAGAGATAGTTGTTTGACAACTTTGCTGCGAGACCTAAAGAAGGCCCACCACAAGGTATGATGTCCTTGCCCATCATTTGGAGTAATGGAGTCAGTCGGTTTATGTTTGGATCCGTTTCGGAGGAACCCAGGAAAAATGCAATTGTTCCTTTGACAGCCCCAACTACACCACCACTTACGGGTGCATCGTAAAATGATGCTGTGGGGAATTTTTCGGCAATATGGTCTTTCACAGCGAGGCTTGTCGCAGTATCAATTGTTGAACAATCAATTAACAGCTTCCCCGAGATATCCGTGCTGCAGATTCCGCTCTGAGGATCAAGATATACCGATCTAACATGTGCTCCTTCCGGTACCATCGTTATGATTATATCCTGAAATGACGTAAGAGTTAACAAAATAAACATCTTCACAAAAATGGGGTTTTAGCAATCTTACTGAAGATTCTGCCACCTCTTTCGCGTTCGCCCCCTTGATAATCCTCTCAGGAAATTCGGCACAGAACTCATCTACTACAGTCTGTACAACGTCGAAGACGTGAATTCGCGTTCCTTGGGGGAGTTTGTTGGCCAGATGTCTTGCCATTGGCTTCCCCATAGCCCCCAGGCCAATGAACCCAAGGGCGTTGGTCTTCAGAGCTTCCATGGTGTAAAATGACACCGTGCCCGGAAAGCTACAAGGTATGAAGGATGGTCTTGAGTCAAAAATATCCGTTCACAGTAGTGAAAATTAATTTGAACTAAAAACAAAGAAAAGTTTTGGTTAAGATGTGACAAAAACTGTATTCCCCGACGATCCCCGCACTCGTCATTAGCTGGTACTGAACAGAAAGTGCCATTGCATGCGGGGAAAGGCGGTGGTTTACTCGCGGCAATGACCCCAAAAACATCTGGGTCCTGAGAGACCGGCGGTACTGCTAAATCGAGAAGTCGGGATAATAGTACCTAGGAGTAGGTTCTTTCACTTTATAACGTATTATTTATCTTGCCTTCTTTCTTCATGATAGAAGTTTATGCTGGGGCTGTTGGCAACTGCTCAGAACACCATGTCTACAGTTCGCGTAGAACAGAATGCTCCGCCTTCCCCACCTCCAGAAAAGACAGCAGCGACAGTCCAAGTTCACGCCCTAACTGCCGGCCATCTCACGCTTCCAGAAAATCACTTTGTACATCCGGCTTCAGATCTGGCCAGGAGCACGGTTCCATCGCTAGCATTCCTTATCCAGCATGAGAATCTTGAAAATGGGAAGAAAACTCGCATAGTATTCGATCTCGGGCTGCGGAGGGATCTTGAACGTTATCCA
Organism: Scytalidium lignicola; assembly: GCA_002812745.2. NCBI lineage: Eukaryota > Fungi > Ascomycota > Leotiomycetes > Scytalidium > Scytalidium lignicola. Next base: position 13,012 of record NCSJ02000361.1, read on the forward strand.
GAACCAATCCAACGGCATGCAGCAACACGTCAGCCAATCAGTACAGACCCAGATATTGTTAAGAGTTTAGCCGCAGGAGGTTTGACTCCGAATGATATAGATTATGTTATGTATTCCCACGTAAGTCGTTTCGTCTCTTTGAGTTTATGTTGACATGCTCTCCTCTACTTCACGAATTTAACGTATTTATTTACTTTTGCATCAGGTACACTGGGATCACATTGGAGAGCCTCGGGATTTTACTCGGAGCACGTTTATTATCGGTCCTGGATCGATGGATCTACTCCAAGGAACTTCGTCTTCTCTTCGCGGAAGCCATTCACACTTTGAGCAGGATCTTCTCCCTCAATCTAGGACGTTTGAGCTAAATCCTACTTCCATAAAGAAGGAGCTAAACAACCATAAGATTTTGACAGTAGATCAGCCTGGTGTGCCAAACTTTCAGCGTCCCTGGGTTTCTTATCTCAATCTACCATCTACCATTGACCTTTTCCAAGACGGAAGCCTCTACATTGTGGACGCGCCCGGCCATTTACCAGGACATATCAACCTCTTGGCCCGAACCGGACCTGAAGAGAGTGTATATCTAGCCGGTGACGCTTGTCATGACAGAAGAATTTTGAGGAAGGAGAAGACCATTGGCACATGGTGTGATTCGGAGGGCTTTACCTGTTGCATCCATTCTAATCGTGAGGCGGCAGAACAAACAATCGAACGCATTAGAGGGCTAGAAAATGGGGGTATTGAGGTCATCTTTGCACATGATATAGAATGGGAATGGAACCCGGAGAATAGATCCCGTTTTTGGGGTTCAGGATAAGGGTGATTAGATTCGTAGATAGAAGTTGTGAAAATAGATATACCGTCTATTCTTTTTCTAATATTCAATTCTAGGTGCCGTACAAGTATTTAAGCCAGTATCGGATTACCAAGGAGCTTTTGCACCAGATAGCCTTATATTTACCCAATGGTATGATATAAAATCTTTTGTAAAACAGAATTTGTCTCTCAAACCAGTACGTATCGCAGACCTAAAACTTTATCATATTCTCTAAATACTAGCATTCTGGTAGAATGTACCTTCTGAAGGTTCTTTCCCTGCTAATAGATTTGTATAATACAAGAAGCATCATTTGCTAACTCATAGAATTTAACAAATTATGCTCTTCTAAAACATTGTAAAGTCATAAAGAACGCAATTCTTCAAATAGCAACTAGCTTAACATCTCAGAGGTAAAGATAAAGATATGAGGACAATGTTTCCCCTTACGTGGCCATTTAATCACCACAAGTAGCTAAGTTCTAGTACTGATAGACAAACTCTGGAGCACGATCAGTGAACTCAAGTACAGGTGTCACATGGTCGGGATCCATGGCCTTCTTTCCAGCGTCTCTCCTCTGGTAGATGAACCTTACAATCCACCAACCAATCCACGCAAAAGCAAGACAGCCAAGAGACCAGGAATGCCCAAGAGTGAATTTAGGCGCTGACTTGGTCTGATAGATTTGGCCCGAGACCACACCACCAATATTCGTCAGTGTCAGCAAGATGCCCAGACTGGCAGCACGTTTCCCATCGGGGGCACAATTGGCAGAAAGCCACGCGATATTTGTCCCAGTGCAGAGGAAACATGCTGTGGCGATGAGATAGGTGGCGAAGTATTCTACACCTGCTGATACTTTGCAGAGAAGAATCGCATAGCCGGCAACACCGATTGGAGCGCAGACTATGAGTGTCCAGAACTTTGTTTTGTACCTGTCTGAAATGTAGGCACCCACAGCATAGACAAGAGCACCCCATAAGTTGACTAGTAATTATTTCGTTAGTAATGGTGCTGTCAGAAAGTTGAAAGATTGAGGTTACCTGGAATGACAAGATACTGAGTTTGAACCGTAGAGTAATGAAAGCCATTCTTGATGATAATTGGCAGGAAAGTACCGAAACCTAGAGAATAGGTTAGTATAAAACACAAAAGTCGTCCACAGAGAGAGATGAGAGAGAGAGATCCGTTACATACCATAGAGAATTGTCACGACAGCTATCTGAATGACTCCGTGAACCCAACTCTTCACATCCCCGGCAGCCTCTTTAACATCCTTCATTGTATAGTGCCCTGACCCACCACTATATGCTTCCATCATCTCTGCACGACGCCTCATGATGGCCTTGTCTTCATCGTTCAAAAAGTAGGCGGTCTCAAAGTTCTTAGGGACCACGAAGACACAAACCCCTGCCCAGATAATGGTAATGATGCCTTCAAGGATGTAGAGCCTTGAAAGATGATTAGTATCGTGATGATTGCATCAAAGTAATGAAACTATTTCTTACCAACGCCAACCAGGTTTACCTGCGATACCATCCATATGCAAGATTGCCCATGCCAACAATCCTCCAAACGCTCCTGACAAAGCCGATGCAACTAGGCGCTGTTAGTAACGAATAGAGGTGTGGATGATGTGGTGCCATTCTACTTACTAAAGAGATAAGCAACCCGGATACCGAGTTCTTCGCGCTTGTACCAGTTGCACAGGAATAGGGTCATTGATGGGAAAAGACAGCCTTCGAAGAAACCGAGGAGAATTCGCGTCACGATGAGTGAAGGAAAGCCCTGGACGAAGCCCGTGGACATGCAGACGACGCCCCAGAAGAAGGTAATAATTGGGATGACTCGGTTGAATTGGAGTCTCTTGACGAGGAGTGATGATGGGAACTTTGTTCAATAGTTAGCTGTCATGTCTTCGCTAGATGGGGCGATTGTCTTTTAGAAGACTTACTTCTGCAAGAATGTAGAAGATGTAGAAAACCGAAACCGCAGTCTAGGAACATTTGTTAGCAAATGTTTCATCCAAGAAAGAGAGATTGGGTGTTTTAAACAAACATTAAGCTCAGTTCCTTTCAGATGAATATCCTCTATCATTCCTTGCGTGGCAGCGAAGCCAATGTTCCCTCGGTCGAGATAACTGATGAGCATCAACAGCATCATCACAGGAGCAATGAAGCAATCCAACTTCCGCACTAAAATTGCCTCCTTCCGTTTGTATTCAGCTACCTCAGGAGAATCATCCTGGATATGCTCATGGAAGTCCTCCTGGATCTTCTCGTCGGCCAAAGAAGAGCCCATCGTTAATAGGGAAAATGCAAGAAAGGCAAAATAATAATGTTGTCAATCAAACAGATTTTCCTATTTGCTTGCTATTTTGGATCTGGCAATGATATGTCGCTTTAATCCTGGGGGCTTCAATATATGGACCTGGTCACTTGAAACCTTGGGGTAAATAAACTCCGTACCGTTGGCGGGGAAAGAGTAGGCCGGATGAAAATGACCGTGAAATCATGCGATGTTAAGGCCATTTAAGAAGCATGATGCTTGGAAGTGGTTACATTGTAGCCTTAGGAATACTGCCGTTACGTCTAACAACTAACTACCGTGATTTATGCGGTTTGGGGTCAAGGCTGTTAGGATTTGGGGTAAAAGCGGGGGAAGTCTCCAAATAATGCGGGGGAAAGACATTTGATATAACGGTGTGGCGCCAATACCGCTCTTCTCATCTTCCCTGTTTCTCTTGTCAGATTTTGATAATGATCGGCTCTCTTAGTCTGCTGTGCCTTGTTTTTTAGCCTCAATAGGCAAATGCTTTATGCCGAGGGCACAATAATATTTGTGTACCCCTACATATACAGTATTTGACACGAAACAGTTGCCTGATGCAGCCAAGGCTAGGATCAAAGAGTCAAGCTTAATCTTGCAACCTGAATAATAATATTTTCATACCTGTTAACAACTTTATACTTGAGACTTAAGAACTATATACGAAGAGACCAAAAAATCACCCTTTACTGTGCATTCATAGGCTTCCGACCGTATACCACGTTTCTACACAACCAGTCAGCAAGGTCATTTTATAATAGCTGAGGATCGTAAGATCTTACATTGGCAAATACGCATGTATTGAAGGGTCCCTAACATCCTTCTTAACCTTTTCCAGGAACTCGCGTATGTCATCCGGCTTCCATCCCATCAACTGCATCACCTTCAAGCTGATGCCCTCAATTCCACGCAACAAATCAGCTTGCCAGTACATCGCAACCAACTTGAAGTAGTCCCCCTTAGCCCAAGGGCTCGTTGGCCAGAAGAAGCTTCTCTCCACGACGTCTTCAAATCCAATCTCTTGCATCCAGCGCTTATAATGCTGCGCATTGGTCCATGGACGTCCTGACTTAGCAGCCCCAGCGACCACTATCTCGTTCCACTTATAGACATTTGAGTCTACGGGAGCCTGGCCGATGTACTTGAATGGGAAAGTGCCGTCTTGCAATTCCAAGTATCCTCCTGGAGCGAGAGACTTATACGCCTCGCGCAGCACTGACGGTGGATCCTTGAAACATGAAAGCAGCGCTCGGCCATGGATGAAATCGAACTTCTCAGCAAATATCCACTCATCTTCAGCATCATCGATCTCAAACCGACAATTTGGCGGCACGTATAATGGCTGGATGGCGCTGAGATCGGTGCCCAATACGCGCGCATCTGGATACTGCTGTGCGAATTCAATGGCCCAGACCCCGGTGCCGGTAGCAGTATCGAGGACTTCCTGGGGATTCTTGATCGGGGCCAGATGCAACCTCCCGTTCAGGGTTACACCGAAGAGGGCATGCTGCAGATCCAGTCGATCTTGCTCTTCTTTATCGTTAGGCAATGGGTATTTACCTTGCTTATATCGATGATACGTCCGGCCGTTTTCCTCGATGTGTTCGTAGATGCTGGATCGTAATGAAGCCGTTGATGTGCTATCTCATAGTCAGGCTTGAGAGTTCGTAAACGTGCAGTAGGGTCAGGGTTTCTCACGCAATGCTTACTCCAGCAATAGCAGAGTCCTTGTCGTTCTAGTGATGTTAAAATACAGTAATACACCTCATTCAATTAGACTGTAGCTACAACTCACTAGTACACTGTCAGTATCAACGGAAGGTGTCTGCGGCGCGCTACCAGATCCCCAAGTGACTACATTCTCTAGTGCGGCACCGTCTTGGTCTTGATCGTCCGCTGGTGCTTTGCCTTCCGCAGCCGCATCGTGCGTGGCAGATTCACTCATCTCTGTAGCACATGCGCATACAGCTTCAGGTTACACGAAGCAGGCGGATACGTACTGCTACGACGCTGAAAGAACAGAAATGTGAATTTTGAAATCGATTTCCCCCACCTTTGCAGGAAATGTAACGGAGCGCGGAGCGCGGGGATACTCGATAGGGCCGGCCCCTTGCACCGTAGCAATTGGCCAGCGGAGACGAAGCATCAACGGCCAATAATGTGTGCGCGGTTATACGAGGACGTTGTATGGCTAATTCCAGATTTCTAATTTTGGCAATTTATTATAGATGAGGCTAGTCTTTATTTGCTTTCTCATGACTTTTTAAATAATTCGATAATCAATTCCATAAACATAGTTAGAATTGTTTATTAGTCTTTGAAATGTGTATACTAGTGATTAATCAAGTGTTAAATGTCNTTTTTATTTTATTTATTTGTTAAATGTTAGTTTACGAAGCTAGTCGATTACATAATTTAATGATCATAAGTGTTCATTGAATTAAGCTTACAAAAAAGCGGTCCATAATTGTATAAATATAACCTATCAACAAAATAAGATTCTCTTGAGCGTTTGATAATGGGTGTTATATGTAGAAACAAAAACAAGAGCTTTCTTGCAATACATGTTTATTATTGAGCACAAATATTGAGCTCCATACCACAAACACTACAGCAAGGCTAATATGATATTTTACGATGGGTCATATTCACCCTTGGTGGTGAAGTCTAATAGATAATCAATGTACTCAGNTTTTATTTAAAAATAAATAAAATTTGTATCAATTATCTAATATTACTAGAATATCGTTAAGAAATATTTTTTAGGTTAGAAAATATCTCTCATCATTCGGGATACATCAACTCCTCTTCCAAGTACTGTCGAAAGACCTTCTCCAGTGCTGCGAAGTTGTCCTACCGTAGTTTCCATTCTATCAACATCCGAGTTAGACTCAGGCACCCTAAAGCCCTCATACACAGTGGCTGCCTGAAATAGATCAGTCAACTCATTACTTATTTGTTGCCCATTCATAGAACTATTCCGTAGCTCGTTCCATGACGGGATTTCTTCATATATTATTACGTTATCCATTTCATCCCTAGTCTGATTTGTCGTTGTGACAGGAGGAAGGTTCGCTGATTCTGCTCTACGTGGGAGGAGACCAAGCTTATCTACAACCTCCCGAAGTTCCCTGACAGTCCTATACAATTGCCTAGACACGTAAGACTTGATATTGAGGTGCTTGAGGAGGTCTAACGCTGTGTAAAACTTCTCATGCAGTTGACCGGCAAACTCAAGAGGCGCATGCAGCACTGCCAGCAGCAGGATTGAAATAGCTGCGATGAGAAAATGGTTGAAGCAGATTGGCTGACGCTGATAAAGATCTGTGGTATCATTGAGTCTTGTCAGAACATCGATCGTGTTCTTGGCTAGATTGAGAGTGACCTCTGCCAATTCCCTATTTTGCATGATACTTGCAGCAGAGTATAAAACAGATCGATATATTAGCATTCTCATCTGGTTTCCTCGGAGATGCAACATGACACGCATGCGTTGAAGAGCGCGGGTAACCTGTTCGCTATTTGTTGAGTCTTCAGCAGAGTATTTCAGCTCATCAGGGATCTGTTGAAACCATTGCAAAACCTTGTAATCAAGGTATTCGATATCACAAAGTTTGGTATCGGTTGCGCATGCAGACCCCAACCCTGAGTACCAAACCTTGGAACAAACAGAGTTTAAGGCGATCATGCATCTAAGATATGGGTATGAGGAATCCTGATTGCTCAATGGACAACGTAAGCGTAGAACCAGTGGCTCATTTAGTGGATATCAAACTCACCGGTTTTGGCAGAAGAGGGTCAATATCTTCATCTCGAATTATAAATGGTAATCCCGTTTCAAGACTATATCGATAGTCCAGACCATACACAGTCCAAAAGAGTGTGGTCGCCACCATTTGATCTGATTCTGCAGGAAAGATTCTTGCCAATGCATCGCGTCGGTGCAATCCAAGTTCGACGCACATGCGAGCGGCGATACCAATAATCCTGTAAGCTAATATATCATCATCATGATGAAAATGTTAGGTTGCCTAGAGCAAGAACGAAAATTAATTCACATCGCCCTTCGTCTCAAGACCATCCAAAACTTACTAATAATGCCACCAACTTGATGGTATCAATATCCACTGACTGTGAGATCTTAGCGTCAATAGAGGCTTTCACCGTGTTAAAGATACGCTCTCCCATCTCACTCTGACCTCTGCCCTCTATTACCAACGAAATAGCGAGTATTAGCTTCAGGGGCTTAGTTTTATCATCGCTCATATGTTCAGGCCCTGGCAGACCATATCGAGCTAGTCCACTGCTAATAGCCGCCTCTAGAACTGTATATAATAGATTAGTATGTGAGATCACATCTTCGATGTCAAGAATCGGGTACAAGACAAGGCTCTCTTCTTGAAATATTCTGCATAGCCGAATAGCCTCTTCCCGAGTTATAGATAGAAGTGGGTCTATAGATAAACGCGGTTGGATAGCACTGGGAACTAGCTGGTGGAAGTCAATAGATGTTGGTTCAAGAGGTGTTGGCCCTTCGCGCATTCCAGTCTCAGCTTGGGTAGTGATACCCATGGTCTCCAAACTGGACTTGGCAACATCTAGATCAAATGCAGTGCTCATTGGGTCATGAAAGCTGAGGCGGTTGTGTGGCAGTTCGGCAGCTGAGGGTTGAATAACCTGCGATCCTGGGGGTAAGTTAGACAAAGAAGGCCTGCACAAAACCTCCCGTTGACTATCCGCTTCGATGGTAGAGAATCCTGGCCGTCTTTGGGGCTGGGGACCGTGAGATCCAGAAAGTGTTTTGACCTGTTTCTGTAGCGAGGTAACTTGTTCTCCGAGGGTATTAATGAGTTCCTTGATAGACTGGAACTCCCTAGCCACAATATCCCTTATTAGCATGATAACTAACTAAACTGAAGCAAAGTGAATGACTAAGATGAAGGAACCAACAAAATAAACTAAGCGGGATTGGTTATACAAGAAGGAAACTTCTTCTCACTCCGAATGCCTGCAGGTAGAACTGCAGTTATTATTAGGCGTATACTGACCTATTGCAGATGTCAGTCTCTGGAACGGTCAAAGGACAAATTCACCTACACTCAAGGTTCAAGCGGCCACAACGCTGGCACGGGACTTGACCGTTACATTTGATCTTCCTCCTTTTGCACCCATCACTATAAGATCATTAATACCACATTAGCCATGACCGAAATTAAAATAGCCAGATGTAACAAAAGGATGGTGACATACCATGCGAGCGAGGTGTAACGATTTCGCTTTATGCGCATGTTGGTTCCGCTACCTAATGCGGACATTCTGCTTGTTATGTCGTCCCGCGGAGCAGGTGCAGCGGGCTCTACGTGTATCTCAGCGGCCACTTGTGAGACATCATTGCCTATCCGAGGAGGGTTAGAAGGCATGTCTGGACAGTAAAAGTAAGACGCAAGAGTTTTGACTCTGATAATAATATGGTAATTATTCACGTTATAACCCAAGGGCGGAACGCGAGCCGCCGAAACCGCTTCAGGAATAAGCTTCTATTGGCCACAAATAAGATTTTGGAACCCTTCGATGTCAAGATCGGAGGGCGGAGGGCGGAAAGTACAGCCGCTCTTTACGTGTAATGTCGCCACCCAGCTCTGATGGGTTTTGTCGAAATTCATATACGCTGCAAAACCGGATCTATTCACTCAGAACAATCTTACTTCTGGTGTATATTTAATTAGTTAATAAGGCTATTTTATTCCATCGAAGATGTCCGAAAAGTCCCTCCAACCTGCTACAGTGATGACAAGTCGTTCCCAAACAATGCGCTTTACAGCCATAGGTAACCCTATGCCATCAGAACCTAGCCTCCCTACACTGGCAAAATCAAGCATGGGCGGCATCACAGCACCGCAATATCCACCTTTCAAATTCACAGACGACTCAATCATTCGCGTAGTTGTTAGAATCCACAAGACGGGTGTGCAAACGTCTGTGCAGTACTGATGTGTTGAGCATGAGCAGCCGCTGAGAAATTTAACAGATCTAAAAAACCCCGATATGGATCTCGTGTACTTCAGAACGTGAGAAATACAATTCTAGGAAGACACCCAGAGAGTAAGGATGTGAAAATTGTGGGCATGCCACGAAAGGACTACTTTAAGTATTTCGCCCGCGATGTAAACAATGTGTATATTGGTACAGAGCCAGAGAGGTTTTGGACCGAAAAGGAGTTAGATGCTGAGTTTGGAAGATATACGGATAATCATCTGTCAAGATGGACGATGAGCTTGGAAGAAGGAAGAGTCTGTATGGTTGAGGCTGAAGCATAGTTACTTTGAGAACCGTTTAAAAATAGTTAATATGTATATCAAGATACTGAGCGTCATTTCCGAATAGAGTCTGTCTCTATTCCAAACTAGGTTCATAGAGCCATTATACAACCCATCTTAGCATAAATGACAAAATTAGCTGTTAAGAAGGTGCGAGTAATTGAGCCTGAAAGCTGCTACTTCGCAGCTCATAACATCTAGGCGGTGAGATCGCGGAACGGTGAGCAATAGGAAATTGGGTCTTTACGAGTTAAGAGTGCTAGAGAGACCGATCGGAACGGATCTCACTTCCGGTAGACATAATTGTAGGTGAAACTAGTCAAGATAGGGAGCAACAGTCTTGCCAGTAAAAGACTTGCACGTCTAAGTGCGGCCACAAGCATTACATATCATGCACACAACATATTTTTATATTCGTAAATTTACAATGAATGGCATTCTATTGGTGGAACGTCATTAGGGGTAAATGTAGACCCACAACCAGTTAATGACGACTCATTCATCTTCTCCGATACTGGTCCGATATACATATACAACTAGGCTTAAAATAAAGAGCGCTCATCTAATTTCCTCTTCCCTTTCAAAATATAGCAAAACAAAATCATTGGATTCAGGCCTGCAATGTTTGCAAATCCATTGTTATTCGAGAGACCGTTTTTAATTCATAATTAAATCAAACAATTATTGCCACTATTTGTTGTTTCTGCCATGGAATTTGGACGAGCTCCAGAAGATCGACCAACGCCGCCTGAGGTTTATGGCTGGCGCATTTATCTTGTCGCATTCTCTATAACACTAGGTATTTAGNTTTTTTTAATAAAGCCTACGACAAAGGCTATAAATTGGACATTGACGATAAAATTGCTAAGCTTTGCATAGGCTCATGGATGTTTGGTTATAATAATGGCGTTATTGGCGGATGCATTGTTCTTCCTTCGTTCCAACGCGATTTCAACTTACCTCCCATTGCGACTACCGAATACACAAATATAGTGTCTAATATTGTCTCATTACTTCACCTCGGAGCACTTTCTGGATGCATATTTGCTTTTCCAATTGTGAAGTATTTTGGGCGGCGGTGGACACTGGGTTGTGGGGCAATTACTTTCTTTGCTGGCTCTTTAATGCAGGTTTGTCGTCTCAAGTGGATTCAATGGCGTACAAATATTAATGATTATGGTATTAAAAGGTGTTCTCTAATGGATCTCTCGGCCTCATATACGCTGGCCGTATCGTTGGGGGAATCGGGCTTGGATTCAGTACAACCGTTATCCCAATGGTAAGTAATCCTCCTCTCCTTTTGAAGAAATCAATGCAGACCGGACCCATTTATTTACGTCTGCTTATGATCTGGTCTTCAGTACATCGCAGAACTTTCCCCTCCTGCAATCCGTGGTTTCCTCGTTGGTCTCTGCGAAATAAGCAACCAGCTATCTTCCCTTTGTGGCTTTTGGTCAAACTACCTTGTCGGTATTGGCGTTCCCTCGAACTTGTCTCGGCAATGGCAGATTCCACTTGCAATGCAACTTATCCCAGCTGGACTTATCTGTCTGTTGCTGCTACTAGCCCTTCCTGAATCGCCTCGATGGCTCTTAGAGAGAGGCCACGAGGCTAAAGCCCGCAAAGTTCTAAGCTTTGTCAGGCATCTGAGCGAGGAACATGAATACATTGAGTACGAGATTGCGCAGATAAAGGAAGCGCTCTTGAGGCAACGTGGTTCAACGAATAATAGAACNAAAAAATGCTAGCTGGAAAGGGATAATAAGAGAGCTCACCTGGAAAGGAAATCGAAATCGAGTCATAATTGGATGTTGTCTCATGTGGGGATCCAACTTGTCTGGTATCCAGGGCGTAAACTTCTATACGCCTTCTATTTTCAAATCCATCGGATTTAATAACACAACAACGACCTGTCCAGCTTCTATGGAGTGGCAAAGACGTTGACAACAATAGTGTCGCTGATCTTCTTTATTGATAAATCGGGAAGACGAAGGCTTTTCCTAATCTCTAGTGTGGGGACTTCAGTATCGTTATGGTATATAGGGGGCTTCATTACAGCAACCAATGGCGGGGATCAAGCTAAAAGCCCTGCTAGTTGGATTGCGCTGGTATTTGTCTATATTTTTGCGGTAAGCAACATCTTGTTCTTCTGCTTCTTTTTAGTAGTGTCCTAACTCTTTCAGACATCTTTCTCGATTGCCTGGAATGGTGTGCCCTGGATCTGCTGTGCCGAGATATTTCCTGCGCGAATTAAAGAAATGAGTATGTGTTTCACGACTGCACAGAATTGGCTCTCTCAGTTCACAGTCGCGCGCGTGTCACCTTACATGCTCAATTCCGGCGTTGGAAGTGTGTTCTACTTTTTCTTTGCTATTTGCTGCATTGTTAGTGCAGTATTTGTGTACCTTTTCCTCCCAGAAACGAAAGGGATAACCCTCGAAGAGATGGACCAGATTTTTGGCAGCCCATACAAGTATCCTCTGGAAAGCTCCAGCCAAACCGCAAGGCAGTCATCAAATGGGGATCTTGAAAAACAACCACCTGAACTTGAGCAGAACCTAGGAAATAGGGATGACCTATACCTGACAATTACACTTTGAAGGGGATGTCAAAAACAACTATATTTTTGTAATATGTCGAATTATCGGCTTGGCAACCCTGTGTAGAAAGTAGAACTAAAGCGATCTAATTAAAAGAAACATGTGATTGCATATATTTTAGCTCTATAATCATATTACCAGTGCAATGGCATACTTTGGCATTGTGAAGTGAGGGGTTTGATTTCCGAAACCATGGTGGATTGAAACTGGCGTGGAAGCGGAACCGGCCTCCGCTCGTGAAATACAGGATAGGGGCGGAACACAACGCCGCTTGACATCGGCATGACCTCAAAAGCATGAAAGTAGTATCTCTGTCGATGCAGGAGAGCTAGTTGACAAATCGAAGCAAGTGACATGAGGGAAAATTTTCGGTGTTAGTGAGGAGGATCGGAACTGTGAATTTGATGGCATGGATGGGATGGATGATAAACTTAACGGGTGTCAACGTTGGAGGCGATCGAGATGCCATTCTACAGCAAAAGAAAAGTGTAGGAGATGCTTGCGACTAGATTTCTGGTACGACTGGAGGCTGCTAAGACTCGACTGAAGGTTTTGACAGATATCGAAGATGCACTAGACGTACAGAGGGCAAAAATGGGGAAATTGGTGACTGTGGGGATCAACAAGCCTAGAGCACGCTTCAAGATCCGGGAGCGGAAAAGATAGAGATGGAGATAGAGTTGGGGTCTGGAATGCGACAGTATAGTACTGAATAAAGATCTACAGTCTGTGCTTTCACCAGTGTACAAACCAAATCTTTTGATAACTTATGGTAAAAAGATTTACTCATCAAAACATACATCTCCTGGCTCGACCGTGGCCGGCGCCTTACCCACTTTAACTCACCTATTATTGCCGATACAGAAACCTTCCTACACAGAAGCAGGTTTCGTTCAAGTTAGGATTCAGGTTGGATAACCAACTGTGAGAGGACTGTTAAGCGCTGATCGCATTGCAGCCATGTTGGGAAAATAGCATCATTGGATGGAAAACACGAATAATGGTACAGCCGCTCCAGGAGTAAATGAGCGAATGACAATCTGGGAGACCTGCATTAAGGGAACAAGCTGTTACTAAATAAATAAATTAGATGTGGCACAGCAGGAGCGGGCTGGGTTGTATAATCGATCGATCACGATCCGCCAGATTAGACGGCAAACAAGATCATAACTACAGTTTTCATTAATGAAGGCAATTTATTTGCTACTATTTGCAATCACTGAAAAAGAATCGACGTTTTCAGGCAAGATTCATGGAAATAGAATTTTACTTCTCACGTTCTAAAGGTAAATAGGAGATTAGCAGGATTCCAAATGGTAGACAGGGTAGTTACGGTTGGGTTTAACACAAACCCGATTCTCCTACCGTGCGTTATTTTAGGTGCGGCTCAGCTTCTGCAGGAGAAATCTCAGATTCTCAGTGGCCTGGGCAAAATACGATTTTGCGGCGAAGTGTAATGAGATGACCCTGCCAGGGGAACACGAATGGACTTCCGTAAACAGGCACAGAGGCGAGAAAATCTGAGGACCGGCTGCAGCCGTCTGTAGATCGTGAGAAGCAACTGTTGGCTCCTGTGCATAACAAGATCACAGACCATCATAGCTAATGATGATTCTTCCTTGTCTTCTCCTTCCCCAGGATGTCGATCCAGGCCGTCGGCCACAAAATTAGCTATAGGGGCGTATATATAAAACTGTTGGTCTTGCATTTTAGTTGACTAGATTGTTGAGTGTTCGTCTTGATGCCTTCCTTTGACTTTGAAGACGCCAATCCCAATCCCAATGTCTTATTATCCTGCATTTGAAGCACCAGAACATGTACCTGAACATCAATCAGCTCCCCAATATTTAACGCCTGATCAATATGATTCCGGTCTCATCTACGATGATCGCGTCCAATACACATATCTACCGAAGCCTGAGCACGAGAAGCAAGTATCAACTGCGTATTTAGAGTCAAATCTATCGCCGCCACCACAATATAGAATTTGCGGACTACGCAGACGGTACTTTTACCTGGCACTCATAATTGTTCTTGTGGTTATTGCAGCTGCAGTGGGTGGCGGGGTAGGCGGATCCGTTGCCNTCCAAGTCAAAGAGCGAGAAGACTTCCAGCGAGTGAGTAATGCTTTTCTCCACAGCGTTATTTACTCTTTATAATTTATGCTGTAACTTATTCATGATTTTCGTACTGATGGGGACGAAAGAGCGGATCAGTCGACGACTTCAACCTCCTTAAGCACTGCCCCGACTACCACATCTACGACAAAATTCAGCACAAACACAGTAACACCCACAGCAACACATACCATAACGACCAGCACTGCATCTGCCACTCCAACAGCAGTCCCAGGTTGTCCCTCCCAAAATGGCACAACCTTCACATCCGACGGCTCAGTATTTCTAAAACACTGCGAAGCCGATCTACAATCGCCTCTTGGTATCGATGTTGATATCACCACTTCGCCCCAAACTTCCTTTGACGACTGCATTAAAGCCTGTACAGACTATAACACAGCTGCCATCAATCAAGGCGACAATAATAGGTGTAGGGGTATCGCCTATACCTACTACATCCCTGAGTTTGTGATCAATAACCAACAGTGTTTTCTTAAAAATGGGACGGATATGGAATTTAAGACCGCGGCTTCATATGATATAATGGCCAGTGCACTGATGACGAGTTGAAAAAAAATGCAAGGAGCATACGGATTGTGTGGAGCTGGATGTCATTTTTTTCCCAGCCTTTATTAAATATCAGATACAGCATTCTGCTTCATGTGCTGAGAGAATGGCGCTTCGGGGTCTGAATCTCTTGTTCTTAAGACTATCTATGTACAGTATGATTACTTGCATCGCTGTCTGGCTCAAAATGGCCTAGATAAACGCAACTTTATTAGATATATATAAACAGGAAGTATATAATCATCTTGACTTGATTTATTTAACTAAGTTTGTAATATAATATATACTTAAATCTTGGCTGGATAGCCTCAGCAGCAATGCTACGTCCAGTCGGCTACGCACTTTACATAGATTCTAGACCTTGTACTATCTCTGAAAATAAAAATACCGTAATGCTCAGGTTGGACTGCTAAAACGGAACTAGTTAAAGCAAAAAATAAGTTTACCTATTGCGGTTACTTCCTTCCTACCCTCACCCACTTTATAATTCATCCATTATTGCTAATAACGGAGCCTTACTCATCTTTTCGNAAAAAAAGACAAATTAATATTATCTGTGATATTTAATTTGTTTCACTGTCTATACAAGCATCTTACTGTTATAGTTATAAAATTTGACGAGAAGAATAAAAAGAGCAAGTAAGACTTCGTAAAGCAACACAACCTTGATGATCGCCCAACTCATCCAAGCAGTAGTTGTTTAAGCTCTTAAACTGCTACTTTAGTATCGAACTAAGAATAAACTAGATTTGTGGTCCTTCTAGCGGTAAAACGCGCCATCTACAAAGCTTGCAACAATCTAGGCTTAGCATAATATACCCATCACCCATCTTCATGAGACAGTGCACAATATTTCGCCGCTTGGACATCCGAGAAAAGCACCATCTTTCAGCCCCCATTCCTTCCATCCTGTCGAAATCTCCTCCAATTCCGCATCCGTTGCCAGTCCATGCTTTTTCGCAGTCTCGGCAAACCCAGAATATAATGCTCTTTGGGCCCACATATTCCCCCAGGTTACTGCTTCGTCACCAGTGTAGAACCAGTGGCTCCATGAAAACTTGACTTCCTCTGGCTTAAACCCTGCCTGCCGTGCCCAGATATGGAGATGCCTACCAGCATTAGGCTCGGCTCCATTTGCTCTTGTGATCTTTTGGTACAGCGTAGCCCATTTCTCGAGTGCTAGCGGTTCTGGGTACCAGACGAACGCTTTGTAGTCTGCATCTCTGGCAGCTACTATGCCCCCTGGTTTTGCTACACGTCGCATCTCCTTTAGTATCCCTACAGGGTCTTTGACATGCTGTAGAACCTGATGGCAGAAGACAATGTCAAAACTATTGTCTGGAAAAGGCAGTTCATTGGCATCGATAGTCTGGAACGAAATGTTCTTCAAGCCTCGTGATTCTGCCAGAGCTGTGGCTTGTTCAACAACACTCGAGACAGCATCACCGCCGATAACCTTCCCTTGTGGAACAAGAGCGGCTAAATCAGCAGTGATGGATCCAGGTCCACAGCCAACATCCAGAATAGTGTGGTTCGGTTTGATATAAGGTAGAAGAAAGGCTGCGCTGTTTTGAGCAGTACGCCTGGCATGAGACTGCACAACAGAGGAGTGGTGACCGTGGGAATAGATAGCTTGTTCCTTACTCATGATTCAAAACTTTTATTGACACGTTAGTATGTTTATAAATGAATACTTATTGTAGATGAATTACATTCTGAAGTCTATGGATGGATTATATGTTGGATCTAGCATGCCGATATCGGCCAGATATTTATAGTGGCTTGAAGTCGAGAGCTAACTTGCTAAGTATAAAAGAAAGATGCGGGGTACGGGGTAATTAATCAGCATTACACACAGCCAAAAGATTTGTTTCTTCTACTGCTCTAGATCCAAGTATCTCTTTACTGCCAGTTTTCTACTAGCTACAATGCACTTAGTATACGACACTCTAACGAACGAGATGAATAAGATATTAAGTTATATAGATACTATACTGGCGTTCAATTTATATATGAATTAGAGTGAACAGCCTACGAACTCGAACTATAATAGGAGCATTGATGGCTATGAGGTATTATTTTATAGATGATGGATGGTGGATGTACATTAATGTCTTGTTTGTCACAAGCTACGGAGCTGGGTATAAAATAATAATGTGGGATGTTTGACCGTATGTGGTTGGCGCGCACAACTACAAACGTTGAAATCAGAAAAAGAGCTAGCTTTCATGTACAATAAAACTAAATCCAGAATAAACTAATAAGAAACAACTTCCGTGTAAAAAATCAGTGTCAAGGAACAATATCCCCCCACATCTCTTCTTGGCCTACAGACGATAATGTCGAGTATATCGCCATGTATGTGACACATGTAGTACAGAGTTGAACTCTCCACAAAGATACACGAAGGCTCAAATCACAATTAAATATAAGGACCTTTGCTTTTAAAGGTTATCACCTGTTGCCTTCTAGAGTGCATACTCATTTTCAAATATATCCTATGCTAAGACTAGGAAGGCGTCTGCATGGGGAAAATAGAATCTGATGGTGGCGATTGTCGTGCAGAACCAACGACCAGGGTTCCCTTAGCAAGTGGCCAATAATTGCGGCATATCTCCCATATATCATGCTTTGTTCTCAGCTTGAAGAATACGCTGATCAGTTCTGCATTATGGCCCCCGCACTTAGTCCTCCGTTTACGCACCATTTGCCGTGAAAAACTCGCCCATCACAATAGACCACTTTTAATCCCAGCCTATGATGTTCAGGATTTTGTCGAGAGTGCGATTCTACCCTAATCTTCCATCCCCGTGTCCTCATCCTTTGCTGGGTTATTGGCGGAGATCCATAAAACGTTGTTACATCTGCAGTAAGCTGTTAGGATATCTTTTCAAGAGCTAGAATATGCTGTGATGGACCTCACCTGATTAATACCTGGCCCAACACGCTGGTAGGCTTGTTGGAGATGTACTCCTCGGTGTTCGCCAATTGCAGGTTCATGTAGCTGTCTGTCGCAATGAGAGTACCTTTGTACTCGGTGTCGCCCCACTTCAGACGGACGCGCACATCTTTATTGACGAGAGCTTGCAGCATCGGCCGCGGATTGACTGGGACGAAGCTCATCTTGAGTTTAGGTTCGTAATGGTCGATGTCGTAAGGATCAAAGTGATGAATTACGCGCT
Source organism: Scytalidium lignicola (assembly GCA_002812745.2). NCBI lineage: Eukaryota > Fungi > Ascomycota > Leotiomycetes > Scytalidium > Scytalidium lignicola. Next base: position 30,944 of record NCSJ02000361.1, read on the forward strand.
GGCGATGAAAACGTTGTAAGGCATGGGTCCGTGCACCAAGATTCCCACCAAGCTCCGGAATGGAAAATCTGTTACTCCGGTTATACGTAGCTATGTAATCATAGCCAAGAGAAAGTTAAAAAGAGGGACAAAATCTAAATGTTATGAGATAAATTATTGCATCTGTAAAAGCAATTGTTTAGCGAAAGAAATTTACGTATAATTGATGATTTAATTATTAATTATTAATAATTATGATTTTAAATAAGTTATATACAGGAAACACCCTCCTAGAGTATCTAATTAAGTATTTATCGTTAATGGTCTGATACATCGAGAGATCGAACTTCTCGCATTCTTTATCTCACGATGAAACTCTTCATCTTTCGTCTCAGATTTCGTATCTCCTTGTACGTTCCTCTTATGATTCGGCGAGAGTGTGCTCAGAGGCGGCCGAACTCGGATCTCTGCGCGTTCAAAATCTATAAGCATTAACCGGCCATGCCGTTCGTCCCATAACCAGTTCCGAGGTTCCACATCCTTATGCAACTCATTCAGCGTCCTGTCAACTTGGCCGAGAATAGAGGCCTCATTCTTCGGAGTGAGGTACTGGAAAATTGATCGACCAGCCCAGCTGAGAAAGAGCATGCTAACATAGATCCCACCGTCGTAGTAATATGGGAGCTTCAAATCCACTATGCCTAGACAGACTGGAATAGAACTCCCTTGAATTGAACGTAGTTGAGTATAGACTTGATTTTCCTGAAGGAGGTGCTTGCGATGGCGTTTCTCCATCCCTTTCGCAACGAGTGTGTACCCATGAGAAGACAGTCTAACCTTGAAGAGCGCGCCGCGTGATCCTTTTATATAGAGCGCCTTGCAATCAGCATTGCGTCCACGGTCGTTGGTGAGCTGAATTCGAATCAGGGAAAAAAATTGCGCCTAATGATATATGCTTCCCTTGATGAGATCGAAGATTAGGGCACTGTTCGTCCAAATCACCTCCATAAACCAGCCCAAGAAGGCACTTTTGGCTACAAAATGGCCGGTCCTCGATTCTCGTTCTCGATATTACTTCTGTCTCCTGTTTATCATTTGTATCGTTCTTTTTTCGGCCGAGCCCTGCTCCACGACGCGACGCAGCTGTAAGCTTTCTCCGACCCCTCCGTTGAGCAGTAGCGGCACGCTTTGGAGTCGGGGAAGGAGGTGTGTCAACTTCATCATCACTTTTGTCACGAACTTGATCACCCTCAGGGTTGCTGCATACGTCTCGGGACCGTGTTCGAATCGGCGAGCGAAGGAACCCTTTCCATCGGCTAGCTTTGTAGGCAGAGTCAGGAGGTGCTTTCCGATCCGTTTCTGGGATATTTTTGAGGATATCAATATATTCGACAGCCCATGTATCTAGAGTTGCCGCTACATCATGCCATGATTGACTGGGAGCTTCCGTGGCAAGTGCGCTGAGGACGAAGGTAAAAATTTGAGCTACACTGGTTCGATGAAACCTGTTCTCATCATCTACTTGAAAGTCTAGGCGCGGAATAGAAAGATGATAGCGTACAGTGATCGGGTCGTCTGGTATATACAGGAATATAATAGCCTCCCCAACAAAGATGTAACCACACTGGATCCCCTTTCGAACCATGTCTGAAAAGAGTTGGGTAATCACAGCAGCAACTAAAGATTTTGAGCAGAAATCGAAGTCATCGCCTTCTTTGTTAATTACTTCTTCTGCTAGTCAAATCTCCCCTTTCAGGCCAGCAATAATCTGTGCTAAGGGTAACTTGTGCAGTGGCTTATACTCGATCGAAGCAACTGGAATCCTTTGGCCATCTGACATCTCGTATATGCAGAACTGATCAGCAGTCCCTGCCCTCCCCGGCCAGGACCACCAGCATTGCCCTGTTTGCCCCTCTTATCATCTTGACTTCCTTTGTGTATCGCTGGATTTCCCTCTGCTTGTGAAGCATTCAAGTCGGTTATAGACATGTTTTCTATCTCCTCTTCGATTGGCGTCTCACTTGGTTGCGGAAGACTTGTGTGGCTTTCGAATATCATTGTTCCTCGAAGCTGCAGCTCCTCCCGCAATTGCTCATCTCTGTATACCTCCTCGATCAAGGTCCGAACTGGATTTTCCACTGTTTCACGCGCATAATGTCGAAGACCAAGTTCTGAGCTTATCGGGTCTATGTATTTCTGAACATATTCCAGTTGATGGGCGGAAGGATACACGCGTTGCGTACAAAACCGGCCGCTGGTGGAGAGCTTATCCCATACCTTCTCTTGCTGGATTGGGAAATCATCCCATGGCACAATGCGCTGAGGAAATAGCCGTCCGGCGGGTTTCGTAGTATCTCCTTGGGTTGTCAGAGTCGCGTCTGTGACAACTTCCAAAGTAAGTGAGAAGTCATGACAAGCTTCGAGATATTCAGTGAGGTTTTTGAGCTGTGATTTTGCTTCTGCCACTTCTCGTCGCCTTTGTTCTTCCGCCGATAAGCTATGGTGGTCCGTGCACGTGACGTGATACCTCGACTACCAACTGTGTGATAACTTTTGGCCCAGACCTTCGATCGCCCACAACTTTGCAACCGCGCATTCAATGTCGATATAAAATAGATCGTTGGATAGTTAATTGCTATCGATAGATCTACCCGGATTTGTAGAAATCTCTTGACCCAGGTGCACAATGTCCGTCCAAAAAGTCCGAAATCGCCGGTTTCGGCTTCGCAGCCGTGCGACACCACCAGTTCATCTCCGATCGCGATGAGATTTACATCATTCAAAAACGTTCTCAAAACTGAACAGCTGACCCATATAATATTTCATGCCAATCGCAAAGCTGAAAGCACCAGAGCTGTCCAAAGCTGATGAGTTCCGAACAGCGCTCGCTTGGCATGCCCGATCAGGCTAGAGTTTGAGTATTAGGTAATGCGCCGTTAAGAGTTATTTGGGGTTTTCTGTCTTTGAGTTGTTTTGCCTTTTTCTTTTTTTTATCGTTTATTATTGATTCTTTTGCCATTGGCAGGATCATGGAATATTAGTGTAGAACACCGTGTAGTGTAGCTCGAGCAGTCTTTACAGGCGCCCGATATGGAATAGCCGAATAGAAACAATGATTTAAAAAAAAATGAAAATGAAAATCTCCGTAGATCCCCCGCTATCCCAGTGCTAGGCAGAATGTCCGTCTTTCTGTATAACTTTTTCTTTTCTTTTCTTATATTTTTACTTTTGCAATGTTGGCTTTGAAATGTATTGTTGTCCAGAAAATTGCCAATCATGGTTTGCAGCATGCAGAGCGGCACGGCCCAGATCTAGTTCCGAGAGATCAGCAGGCCACAGGATAATGTTCCGAACGCCATTTCCTCGTCATCCAACTACAGCTTAAATCTGCCACTGATACCTGCAACCATTGACTCGAACTACTGGTTCAGCTGTAGCTTGGGTATACCCTGAAAGGCATGACTTATCAAGAATTAATTATCACCTTCTTGTAGTACAAGGAGCAATGGTTCCAGCTAACTTCACGAATGGGCGGCAAACGTCAACGTCCACTTGGGGATTCTTCTTGTTACCATAGCAAAATTAGTGACTCGATTTTATTAGGTCTAAGAAGTCTACAGGTCTTGGAACCGGACTTGCTATATTTAACACAGAGATTTTAATACGTAAGATTTTTCCTCCATTCCCTTTGATATTGTTGCTGTTTTGCCCGATATTAGACAGGTTAATAAAAATTGGTACATATCCCAGACATAGAATTTACATTGATCTACATAAGTTTTCAATCTTTCATTGGCTGCTACTGATATTGTGTGTATGCCCTAAAGTCGATGAATAACACAGCTGATCCTCACTTAACATGAGATCCATCTGCAGAGAACTTTGAATTCTGTTTCTTCTGCGTATCATCTCCCAATTTTCAACAACCATGGTATTCTCACATACGTCTTCTTTGTATTCTCTTCAACTCACACTTTTGCTGGCCTCTTTCGAGTCTTATTCTGAAACTTGCATCGATGTTTGAATTTGCATCTCTCTCATATGCAGAACCCTGCACGAGTCTCTTCTCCTCGACTTTTATAGCCTCGAAGTTCTGTCTGGTGCTCACGACAGCCTCTCAACTGAGAGTTAGTCTCACCAACCATCTACATCTATGAAGGCTTGTTAGTATCATGATACAATTCCTTATATACTGACTAGAAACAAAATATACCTTGTACTATGAAGCACAACCCCCGCTCGAATTTTATGCTGTATTGAGAAGCAAAATTGATTATATGCCTGGCAATACTAAGACTTGTTCTGAGATTTCTGTCCTCCAATGATAGACATAACAATGTGGGATTAAACCCTGACTCTGACTTCCCATCCACCTTTGGTTACATGGATAGAACATCCAGAGTAATAGAATTATTACTCTCATGTAGAATTTAGGCTGGGGTTGAGCAACATCAAGTTCCTTTTGCCTGTCTCAACGACAGCTCTAAGCAATGCAGCAAAGTGGTACTAACAGCACCCACCAACTAGCAAGAACCCTGCATACCTGATGGTCGTCACAAATATCTTCTTACCGAATGTGAATCAGGCATATGAATCCCGAATGGACGACGTAACCCTGAGGGCTGGGGATGTAACCAGATATGCAAGATGACATTGACTGGGTTTCAAGTTCCAGATCTGTATATTGGCTTCATACCGAGAGTAATAACTTCTGCATATTGAATAAGGCAAGCTACATTATACATGAGAATGATTGGAAGATCAAGCTGCTTTGACTTATGGGATCATACCTAAGAAGACAGCGCTGTCTTCACTGCTCTGTTCAGATTTGATCGACCAAAGGAATACAATTCCAAGGGAATGAGGGAGAAGAGAATAATGTAAATATAAATACCATATTCTCAACACAACTAGCTCTACTGCCATTAGAATCATCGGCTTCTCATTTGCTTGCATACTATCTATCTCTTTGCTTTGCTTGTGGGCACAACTGTACCTTGCAAATAATGTCTACCTCTGATCTTGTTCTGAGTCATCTGGTGTCAGCTTGGGAGCAGGCACTGGCGGATCAAAGGCAGATTTCGGAGGCTAATGAGGAGTCACTTGGTGAGGCCGAAGAGGAAGTCTATGCATCTCTCCGAGAGCTCGAGAATGAGTCGTCCCAGCCCTGCTCTGACAACAAATCGAGCCATTATGCCAACAGGAACACTTCTGATGCCAATGTGGAACGACAGAAGAAGGCGACGAAGCCAGAAAAAAGGCAGAGGATGACATCCAGAAGCTTCGAGAAAAGGTCGTCACAAAAGAATCCAAGCAGAAGTTACGCTTTGCTCTCTTTCTACAAGAGCTGAGAAATGTTGCTGCCCCTTTTATTGCCCTTGTCAATGAAAGGCGTGAAGATGTTGATCATCATCATGAAAGACTTTACCTCGTTCAGCCTGACCCCGCCACTAAGAAATTTGTCGGTGACTTGCTTAAGTCTAATGACGAGATAGTCATTCACAATCTTGCACTGATGATTTCACATTATATTCGTTGGTATTTTCAATGCTTTGTGGCAGACTTCGGTGGTGCCAACAGGCTACAATAAAATAGGGAAGGCGACTGGGGTAGCGCAGAGGTACAAGAGAAATGGGAAGAAAAGGTTTGTATTCACTTCCTCTCTCTAGCAAGAATCGATGGAGCTAAACGACTCTTCAGTTGCCTGCTACTGAGATTGTCAAACTCTTTCTTGACAAGGAAGCCCAGAAAGGCCCAAAGTATATCGCTACTGCGGCCAAATATACTAAGACTGATTGGTATCATATCATGATCCTTTCTTCAAATCGCCTGACGTTTCTACCCCCGTATATCACCCCCTAGACGTTGGGGACTGGCACGATTTACTGCAACACAGTGCAGAATTAGATAGACTTGCAAAAAAGACTACTAACCCTAAAGAGGTGGAAATTGTTACGGCAAAAATCAAGACCGAAAAAGATATCGATGAGATCTTTTCTTTCCTTGCTGGTAGTCACTGGGGCCTTGACTATAGCAAGGTGGAGGCAACATTGACTGCCCTAAATTCTCTTATAAAGGAGCATCAAAAGGCCATTCTAGCCTTTGTTGACAAGACTTGGAGTGAGTACTTCAACAAAGTAGAACCTATTATCCACACGATGATCGCATTGTTGTTGGTGTCAGACGCTCACGACGAGTATACCGATGAACAATTGGCCAAGTATCCTTTGCCTAACTGAATGTCTTTCTTTAAATAACAAACACAAGTCTCGATCGAGGCAATCAGGTGTATTAGCATCTTTTGATAGTTATTGAATTTAAAACTTTAGCTCCAGTAACATGTGTGTGTTTGAAATAATCATAAATCCAAAGAGAAGGAAGGTTGCCATTTGATAACTACCATTTTTAAACCGGAATTTATTTTAGCAATAAAAAGAAATGAGCGGTGAAAAAAAAAATCTCCGTATCTATTTTGTATTCAGAATTAAATAGCCTGAAAATATTTCTATGAAGCATGGCATCATGCATATTCTTGTTGTTGATATTGCGACCTTCTTTTATCCAATAAACAACATGTCTACCAATTGACTGAAGCAAAAGCTTTTGTATAAACCATCTGCAAATATTTTGTTTCTGGGCTGTCTGATGTTTGCGATATTTTACTTTGTTTTTGCCCACAAGATAGGTAATATGCAACCAAAGTATCAACAAAGTTCTTACAAACTTCGTTCCCAGAGTACTGTCAGAAGATTATGCAACATTCCGGAAAATATTGTATAGCGAAAATACCAGATGATCACCGGCAGATCCTCAGATACGACTGTCTAGACGATTTTGTGTGTCTGTTTCCGACCAGATCCTTAAATACTGTACCAGAACTTGCTCTATGCTACTATATTTATCTTCCCCACCCCATTTCGAAATTAAGATTTCCATTAATTCTCATATTTTTCATGGTATTATTCTTTTCCCATTCATGCTGTAGGAGTCAAAATGACTACACTCAATATAACCGGTAACACATTAAACCGTTTTATTGAGACATCAGTGCTCCTTTTTATGCTTGATCCTGCACGTGGCGACCCTACCGTGGTATACAGCCTGGACCAAGAAGATATCCAGGAACCAAGGGAACGACTTTTAAAAAGAAAATTTTTGGACTCTATCGCGCTTATATGCTCTACGGCAAAGGAAAAGGGTTGCATCTCTGCCGCCTGCTTAGAGGAGTATCCTTCAGAGGAAACGATTCTCCGGATTTCTAGCAATGCCGGAGTCTCTGATAATACTGTGAACAGCCTCCGAGAGATTATTGAGATGTTGAGTTCCTTTGACAGTGGTAGTATATTGTCCATATTTACCAGGTCGAACTACACTAATGTGGTTCATTCCAGTAGGTGATCCCTTGGTCTTACGAAAGGAGATATTGCGGGAAATAATTAAACTCGACATGTCAAAGATTCAACATTATGTTAAAAATATCATCCGTAATGCAAGCAGCGGTGGCCTTGCAGAACCAGTCCCAGTCGTTGAATCTCGAGTTACACAGGCTATATCTGATGGCCAGATAGTTCGGGAATTTTGTGAATGGTATCGACATATCTTTTCGATCCCAGGCTGGATGGCTGATGATCTGGCTTCAGACGCGTTATTCAACATCATAAATTGGGCAGAGAAAGGTAGGAGATATTATCCTGAGTTGATGGGAGTTGCTTTTCCCACTCCGGACGCTTCAATACCTGGATGGGTGGTAAGACTATTGAAACTTGGACGATACAGTGTAGCTGCTAGATCATTGGTGCAGCTGGCCATGGAGCAACATAGACTATTTGACTCCATAGTGATCGCACGAGTGCCTCCTCCAGAGATTAATGCATATCTNCCCCCCCCAAGGAAATGACGTTAGCATCCGTTTTAACTAGAATTGCGGACAACAGAGGAGAGCAACTGAAGCCCCAGCTCGCAAATTTATGGGCTGTAGAAGACATAGAGTCTGTATTTCGGAATAAATGCAATTTAGACTTAGTCGTCCACGCTGAGATGCAACTTGTCAGCTTTTACGATGACAATCCGGATTGTAAACCTATATTTCGATTCATCGGGGTCAGTNAAAAAGTCGTGCTATCTATGCCATAATTTTCTAGACCATCATCCAGATGACTTTCGAGTTTCAAATTGTCATCAAAAGCTGTATCCAACGTGGTGTCCACCACCAGCGTGTAAGGCTTATAAACAGCACAAGTTTATAACTAAAAATTTGATCAAGTTTTTGAGCATAGAGGCAAAGCAGCATTTACTAACCCGCCTGGGTGAACGGAGGCAGGTGCAGGCAGATTCAACAGTTGGTCATTCACTCGGTGGGTTGACAGGGACTAGAACAGTTGGTTCTATATCCACAGCCTTACCTCAACGATATTCTGTACTGCAAAACTCTTCTGCGGAAAATGGAAATAGAAATACAAGTATATCGGTTGTGAGAGAGGAAGAATCATCGGACTCTCAATCAAGCAGAATGGAAGCAACCCAATCTGTGAATCTCGGACCTCAAAGTACAGACAATGAAGCTTCACAAGAAGTGGCAGGACGACGGCCACCAACCCAGCTCGATGCCAGCAGGATGTCTGTAATGGTATTCCATTGTGTCCGAGAGAATAATCCGAACAAACAAGACATAGTTCGTATCAGCGATATCCTAGATCATAAGACGAATTCCCCTTCGTGGACGCAGCTGATCACTCTTCTCGGGGCTGACGAGCCACTTGGAATTTCTTTCAAAGAAGGCATTGATTATTTGTTGATCAATAATACTATCCACGTGACTGGTGAAAGACAGTTGCATGCGTGCGTGCAATATTTGTGTAATTTAGAGGTGTTGAACGCGCAAGTTTCTGTACGCAGTCTTTCGGAACTATCTGCTGCAACCGAAATGGATTGAGGGTATGTAAACATTGAAATTGACAATTATTCTACTTGATATACTCCAGTGCGGAAGAAATTTTTATGTTGTTCTATGTTTCATGTTTTAAAAAGCAGGAGTATATTAGCGGTCTTGTTAATGGTTAAGTGGTAAGCATGGCTCTGTAGTGATTCAGCTACAACACCCTTGCAAATATCCCCTCTGGCCGCTGGCATTGCATTTTGTTGTGTTTTCACCATATTATTATACTAAAAACAGTTCATGAGAAGTTGGCCTTATTATACTATCCCACCCCCAAAAGATTCATACAACTTTATGCTCAAGCTTGACGATTTACCTGTTAACCTCTCTTTTAGGATAAGTCTTGTTAGAACCAATCTGGGACTTTTATAGAGCCAGTTTGTATATACTAGTAAAAACAATANTTTTTTTTAGCGTTAATCAATGATAAGATCTGAAACTATAAATTAGAGAAGCCCTTCAAGAAGAGTATTCTTACTCTAAAGACTATAAAAGCAATAAGATGTTCTAGCATATACAAGTATGTTATTCTACTAAAGATCAACTTGGAGTGTAACAGTAGTGTAGAAGATTTAACCTGTCTTAATAGCCTCATTAATTGTGTACGGCCTAGTTTGTATTTGTGCTTGATCCTAGTAAGAAGGGCACCAAGAGACCCGTGAAGTCCTTTGCTTATAATCTTCCCTTGCTAGTCTCTGTCGCTGAGAGATTTGCAGTTGATACAAAAGACGTGGATCTTTGCCTGGGTTTCAGAAACTTCCGCACATATCTTTGTTATCGCCAGTTGGTCAAGTTTCGTTTGTTTACGGGTTTGTTGTGTTAATCGTGAAGATAGTCGACAATTAAAGTTTCCTTGTTCGGCAATTGTGGAAATTCTGTAGTCGGAAGAAGTTGTGATAGCAATAGAGACAACAGTTTGTTTTATAGCTTAATGGATGTTTTGGGAGGTTGTAATTCTGGCATTATACCACATGTATAAGCCAAAAGGACTGATGGGCCATTCCTGGTGTAATAATACTATCCAATGGCTTAAACATCCAGCTCGGCCAATGACGAAGAAGTGAGCCGGACAACACAAAGGTCACACAGTTGCATGCGACATGCGGTCAGTCATCATAAACAAATGGCTCCTCGCCTCTCTCTATCCGCCACCGATTCGTGGCCTCTAAGGCCCCCAACAACCCTTTAAACAACCACCCCCATTTCCTCAGAAATCCCTCCGACATCTCCCATCCCGTGATATCCCAGGGCGGCGACCAGGCAATGATGCCACGTCG
>NCSJ02000362.1:0-40897 GCA_002812745.2 Scytalidium lignicola
CCTCGTGGTCGAGCTAACAATCATGCATAACCCCTTCGTACACGCGATCCCCCTTTTTGAACCATCCTTGAGCTGTACCATAAGGAATACCTAATTCCTGAGCTGCATGACGTTCAGAATAACTATCTTGAACTTTAGTCTTAAATCGCACACGAGTAGGAGTATCCCAAACCATTAAATCAGTAGTGATTGTAGTAGTAATTGTAGGGAAGGCATGAAGGAGAAATGTAAACAATGAATGTTTTGGTAAAAGCGGCAGTATATTCCCTTTACCGCCTTGCATGGGGTGGCCGAGCCTTTCTTGCACCCCCTTACGTACGTAAGTACCTTCCCCAACCAGCAGCCTGGCATGAACTTACCGGCATTACCTGATAGACAGGATTGCCACTTCCGGGGTTTCCGAGGTCATCTGTTATTGTTTTTTGGATTCAATCTCTGACTATTATCCACCACCGAATGGTCAAGCAGAGGCTAGAACCTTTAAGCCTAGCTTGTACGTAAGGGGGTGCAAGAAATGAATCGGCCACCCCATGCAAGGCAGTCAAGCCAATATACTGCCGCTTTTATAACCGCGCATTGTTTACACTGTCCTTCCTACCTTATTTACATACATTTTCTATGGCATAAGATACTCCTACACGTGTACGGTTCAAAACCAAGGTCCAGGATAGCTATTCTGAACGACATGCAGCTCAAGAATTGGGTATTCCTTATAGTACAGCTTAAAAGTGGTTGAAAAGGACTAATCACATCCAAAAGACTACTAGGCGACCATGTAGTCTTCCTGACAGTACAGTCCTTGCAATTATTCAATGGTTTACTGGCTATTATGAACGACGTATAGCTTCAATTAAACAAATTAAAAAGGAGTTTAATTTGAGAGCATCTAAGCTTACAATTTTAAAAGCTTTAGCACACTTTAAATACTATTACCATATTCCTAATTGCAAGCCTAGAACCTCAGCAAAAAACAGACTATTACGTTAGATTTTTAGCATTGCAAACTAGGTGTCACGACCCCTCTATTTGGAGGCCTGAGGCTCGTTCACAATTGGTTACACAAAGGACCTCCAGATTAGGGAAGGACAGGATCACGTGATCTGGGGTCACGTGACAGACCTAGGAGAACCCCAGAGTCTAAGGGATCCGGAGCCTAGAAGGCTCTCAGATCCAGGAAGTACAAAAGTCTATATAAGTAAATAGTTTTCCTAGTTAAATAAAGCTTTATACTCAACTCAAATTGAATATCTTACAAAAAGATCTTTTAATAACAACTCAACTAACACTTATGACTTTACATTTATGTACAAGCCTTTAAACAAACAATATAATATCTATATCAGATAAGTATTTGAATACTCTATTAACAAGTACTTAAAGTATATTATACTTTAAGTACTATTTCATATAACACTTATAAAGTTATAAGTAATTATGTCAATTATAAACACAAGATTAATATTTATAATAAAAGTAGAAGAAACTAACCTTTTACTTNAAAAAAGAATTAGCAAAAACAAAAATAAGAAAACTAAAAACTTAAGTATTAAAAGTAACATTATTAAACAAGTTTAACAAGATTAAGTTTAAGTTATAACTTTTCTTAGTCTAATATAAAATATACATTACTTTTAATAAATCAAAGTTTAATAATAAAAAAGATTAAATATTATAAGTTATAATATTCTTAAAAGGATTTATATTTAATTAGATTAAAGTATTCTTGAAGAATTACTTTAAATACTAAATAAACAAAAAACAAGAAATTCTTTTACAAATGTTAAAGATCTTTAATACTTAAAATAAGTTTNAAAAAGAAAATCAGTAAAGTTTTCAAAGATATTAATAAGATATACTAAGTNAAAAAAACATTTACAAAAGTTATAATAAATAACCTTAACAACTAATTATATTATAGAATACAAATAGTATACAAACAGAATAATATAAAGTAATTTAGTATATACAATTAATTATATACTATTAAAGTTTAAAGGACTTGATCAAAAATAAAGTAATTAAAAGCAAATGATTAAAAACACTAAATGCTTTAATTGAAAAATCCATTATTTAAGATAACTTTCTTTATAAAAAAAAAGCTTAATAAAAAAAGGACTCTTCACAAGAGAAACAAGTTAAAAGAAGTTTAAAAGAATAATATTAACAGATTATAAAAATCTAATAGATTTAAATGTTATAAGAAAAGAGTATTTATNAAAAGAAAAGAACCTTTATTACTAATATAGATTATTAAGATATATAACATCATTATACTNAAAAAGGTAAAACCTTTNAAAAAAGGAAAGAAAATTGTTATAATTAAAGTAAATCTAGCAAATNAAAAAACAACTAACTAAGGAAAAGCTAGAAGAAAGAAGAATTCACTAGACTGGCCGATCGGTCCAGACCGGACCAGACCGTGGGTTTTGTGGGGACCGTGCTCAGACTGTAGACTGTACGAAAATTTTGAGACCGGACTGTGAGACTACAGTCTGGTCTGGCTTAAAAAATGGGGACCGTATATTAATGTCAGACTGTACTCAGATCGTGCTCAGACTATGTAGTCTAAAATGTTACTATATTTAGTATATTTTTGTCTTATTTAAGTAATATTAGCGAATYACAGTCTTGCTTCATTTAAATCAGACTGTAGTCYGGTCTGGCTCAAAAAATRRGGACTGTTCTACGGTCTGGTCCAGACCGGACCATAAGGCCACGGTCTCGCTTAATTTTTTGTGGACGAGACTGTGTTGCTTACAGTCTCGTCCAGACCAGACCACAGTCTAATGCAACGGTCTGGCCAGTCTAATCAGAATAAAGGAAGGAGATGAATAGAAAGTTGTTATCAGGACTAAATATAAGTTATATGAATTATTAGTCATGTTGTTTAGATTAACAAATATACTTATTATAATGTAAAGGATTATGGATAAGGTTATTAGAGAATACTTAGAGAAGTTTATAATAACATATCTAAATAATATCTCAATCTTCTTAAAAACATTAAAGGAATATAAAGCTTATATGAAAATTATTCTTAAAGCATTATAAAAAGCAAGCTTTTAGTATAAATTAAGGAAATGTAAATTCTATAAAATAAAAGTATAATTTTTAAGATATATTATAACATATAATGAGGTCAGAATGACTAAGGAAAAAACTAAAGCTATTAAGGAATAAGTAACACTTAAGACAATTAAAGAGTTACAAAGCTTTTTAAACTTTGTAAAYTATTATYRAAAATTCATAAGGAATTATTYAARGATAATRTTATTATTAACTAAATTAACYAAAAAGRATRTAYTATAYAARTAAGGRAAGRAAYAAYAAGAAGYATTTAATRTAATYAAAGAAGCCTTCAAAGAAGATCAAAGTCTTAAAATCTTYAACTTNAAAAAGATTTGTTYAAATTGAAATAAATAYATYARATTATACTYTAAGTATARTTTTAARCTARTAAGAYAAGTARAAGGGTTARAAGTTACTTRCCTTTTATTCAAGAAAGTTYARCTTAAYYAAGTAGAATTATCTTATTTATAAYAAGRAATTATTAAYAATAATRRATATACTAAGGAAATRAAGRATATATATAAYAAGGGYAAGAGAATAAATAARGATAYTAATAGATTATATRAATYTGAAGTACTTTATAAYATTCAAAGAGTTAAAYRYAAGAYAAGTTAARTAAGYAGAAAYCTTGTYAGAATAYGATTTTAAGATTTAGYATRTYAAAGGAATTAATAATGRATAAGYARATRCYCTTARTTGAAAACCAGAGTATATGAAYAAAGAGGAGTTGAGCTTATAATAAGTAGTYTTAGTRAATAGTRAAGAAGRAATTACTTATAATCAAGGATARTTGATGTTCATATTARTAATRRTTRATAAGAATTARATTRACAAAATTCAAAGTGAATTATCTAAAGAAAACCTARAAGACATTAAATACAAGTTGAAAAATGATTAATAAGAAYAAATTAACAAGTTATARTATAAGGAYAAGAAGTTATAYATTCTTAAGAAGTTRTTAARGGARTTCTTGAAAGAAYAATAYACYTTATTACAAAATAAGYATTTTGAAGYTRAAYAAACTTATTATAAAATCYARAGGGATTATTACTYATAYTAAATRARGTAAAYAGTAAAAGAAGTTRTYAAGGAATATAATATTTRYAAGARGRTAAAGAACTTAAAGTAAARGCTTTATARAATACTTTAACYTACTGAAATACTAATCYAAYTATAATAAAYYATAGTATAAGACTTYATTATTAAGTTATTAAAGTCAARAGACTTAGTAATAAGAAAGAATTATAATAACATTTTGATAATAATAAATTTATTTATAAAATATACAATCTTCATATTATAAGATGAAATATAAGATGTAGAAGAAGTTATAAAAACATTTCTTCAACATGTAATAATACTTTTTAAGGTGTTAAAAGGTATTATATCTAATTATAATATATACTTTACCTTAAAGTTTTAGGAAACTTTGATTAAATGTATAAGTATTAATAAGAGAATGTTAATAATATTTTACTTATAAACTAATTGTCAAATTAAAAGATTAAACTAAATACTGAAAGTGTATTTATAATGTTATATAGACTATAAGTAAGATGATTAGCATAAGTTATTATTATTAGCATAATTAACTTATAACAGTTCAAAGTATAAAGTAACAGGATTTACATTATTTTATGCAAATTATAAAAGAGAACTTAATAAGTTTCAAATAAGTGTTAAATTATAATCATCATCTGATTTAATTAATAAGTTAACAAAGAAATTATATAAAATATATACTAAATTAACAAATGTAATATAATTTGTAAAAGAAAAAATAAAAGTATATTATAATAAGAAATATAATATAAAACTTATATNTAAAGAAAGAAGATAAGGTTTACCTTTTGTAAAACATATTAAGATAACAAGATTAAGTAATAAGTTAAATTATAAGAAATTAAGATTATTCAAGATTAAAAAAAAATATAATAAGTTATCTTTTTAATTAAAATTACTTAAGTAAATAAAAAAATTTAAATAATATAAAGATTTGTTTTATTTGCTTTAAAATATTATATAAATCTGTCTTATATATTATACATTATAAAATAAGAAAAATTTATAAATAAGCTTAACATTAGTTTGAACTTATCTTTATATAAATACTCTTAATTTTATGATTTTTTTTTTCTATTTATACTTTATTATTCTAATGCTTGTATATTATAAATATAAGTGCTTTTAACTTATCCTCGATTTTAATTTATATTTATAATATATTATTATACTTAAAGTTATTCTAACTAATCAAACTTTTAAATTGTATAATAAATGCTTATTAATATTGTATACTTAACGTAAATCCTCGTCTACCGGGCCACCCTACTAACCGGGTTACTTCCCCTCTACCTCAACTTTCAAAACTAAATATTTAACTAACAATAACAAATAATCAAATAAATTCAGTGACTAGCTAATTAAGGACAATAAGTAATTTTATGACCTGAAATATTATACCCTGAGTATGTTAATGACTGTTATAGTAATGTTGGTAAAGGATCAGTGGATATTGAAGAATTGATAACTTGTATTACATTTTGTATTGTAATAATTGATTAAGCTAATTCCTAAGCCTCTTACCTTGTTAAAGAGCTTGTATAAACTAATTACTTTTTAGATCTTCATAGTTTTCGTTGTATAAAAGCATTTACAACTTTTNAATTCTTTGATCTCTTTTACTAAAAATACTATATTATGTATAATTAGTTTATAACCTTTGATTAGTTATTTTAAAGTTGTTTTAATAAGAGTAAGAGAGTTATTTTACTCTTTGAATAATCATTGAATAGTCTAAGATTACAATTATAATTGAATAAGGTTATAAGATGTCTTTAAAACCTATTATACTTTAGAATTGTTATTATGATTACTCTTTAAAAGTATAAGTGTTTTATTAACTTGAACATATAATTTAACTAGTATATACTCTAGATTATATAAAATTAATCTAGTAATTACAAATCCATTTTAAATAGTTATTGATTTGAAGGTTTACTTGTTATAAAACCCTTAATCATTAGCATATGATGTAAGCTTAGTCACTTTGTAAGTTGATCTATAAGAATAAGTTAACTAGAGTTTTATAAATAGTAAAGTATATTATAAAGTTATAACTTAAGTTAAACATAAAGTTCTTAACTAAAGCTTAAAGAGTATATTCTTATATAAATATACAATAACCCTTAAGTTTAACTAGTTTAACCTAGTATAACCTTATACCCTTTATACTAATGTATACATCTTATATAAGTTATATAACTTAACACCCTTTGTTAGTCATTAACACTTTATAAACTATTTCTTAGTACTTATCAAGTTATGATAGTAAGATCTATAACATTATCCTCTTTTTGTCTTAACATTGTCTTAACACTTAATTAATAACATTAAACAATCTTCATTATTCATTAATTATACTCCTCATTCATTATGTCCTCTAAACAATCTTATTATTAACAATATATAAAACAAACTAATAATATTAAAACATTTGAATTTATTATAACTATCTACTATTGTTTTTGCAAATCTAACAACAAGGACTGTATACAATCTTACAAATCCTAGAAATGTTTAAAGTATACTTATAAGAGTTATTATTATGAAAACCTTAAGCTTAATATTAATAAGATAAATTACTATCTTCAAGAAGAAGAATAGTTATCTACTAAAAAANGAAATTACCCTAGTTAAACTCTTAAGATTAGAAAAGTAATAAAAACAATTAAAGTTTTATACTTGAGAAATGTTTAAACATAATACTTTTACTTTGAATAAACTAGAGGAAATCAAAAAAAAAGAAAAGATTAAAAAANGGAAAAACTAAATTCTTTAATCCTTACTAAAGGCTTATTATATCCTCTTAATAAAGGCAAGTGACATTTCTTGATTAACCTCTTTGTACTGAGTATTAACATTGTTAATCCTTTATTTGTCTTGTTAACTTAATTAATTCCTCCTCTTAAGGATTTCTTTTAGTTAAAGTTTAGTAATAACTCTTTATTATCTTTTTAATATTCTTCAGATGTTCAGTAAATTCTTATAAATTATTAGATTCTGAAAATCCTTCTCATTTGACCAAATACTGAATTTTCTTATATTAGTATTTATAATCTAAAATTTTCTTAACAACTTATTTTTTNATTTAATTTTAAGTTAACTTCTAAGCTTAATGTTAATAATATATTCATAAGTATAAGTTTTAATAATGCTATATAAAATATAAGATATATTTACATTTTCTTAAGTAACTTTAATTTGATTGTTATTAGTTTATAAACTTTTTCAACCTTAAATAGTCTTAACTTCATAAACTTAAGTATTTTACTAAGTTATTTTATTCATATGTTTTTTCTTTAAAGGTAAATTTTATCCTCCTTTTTATATATAAGTTTTATATTACATTTCTTATTATAACATGCCTTTATTTTTTCTTTTGTAAATTATATTATATTTATTAATTTTAGACTGGCCGGACTGTTGCATTGGACTGTGGTCCCGTCTGGACGAGACTGTAAGCCACACGGTCTCGTCGCAAAAATTTAAGCGAGACCGTAGCTTATGGTCTTGTCTGGACGAGACCGTAAGCCATATGGTTCAGTCTCAAAACCTTGAGACCAAACCGTGAAACAGTCCCCACTTTTGTTGTCAGACCAGACCGTAGTCTCATGGTCTGGTCTTAAAATTTTAGCTTCAGACTGTAGACCGTACGGTCTGGTCTCAAAATTTTAGCTTCAGACCGTACAGACCACAGTCTCGAAACGGTCCCCACAAAACCCACGGTCTGGTCCGGTCTGGACCGATCGGCCAGTCTACTTGAAAGTAGTTCTAATAAAAGCTTATAACTTAATTAACTATGTTGAACAATATCATGTACTTGTATAACATACTTACTAGATAATTACAGTTGAAATCTGTGATCTTGACAAAGATATAACTTTATAAATGATGTTTAAAGCTGTTAATGATTTAGTAGGACTTAATGGACTTGTCCTTATACTACTAGTTTATAATACTTACTTATGTATGTTAGAACTTAATATTCTAGCCTTAATTATAAGCTAAAGAGTTATGATAATTAAGAAGGCTATAAAGGAAATTAACAAAATCAAGGCAAAACAACAAGTATAAGACATGATCAACATGTATAACAACCTTGATATAAACACTATTCACAACTTACTGCTGAATTCAGATGTTCTTGTGTAAAGAGTAAGAAATACAAGTTAGAACAGAAGTTAAGAAGGGTTATACAAGTTTGTAAGTATAGACAGAGAAATGTATATATTAGTACTATTGTATAAGAATATACTATTCAAGTTAATAGTTGTGAAATTATACCTTATACTTATAAAAGGAATTGATAGAATTAAGTTATTAAAGTTAAAGCTAAGAATTACAACTGATGAAGAGTATTAAAAGGAGTTTAATAAGTTGATTATAGTTGTTGTTCTACTATTAGTGTTACTTGTAAAGTAAAGATGTAGAAGACCTTGTAAATACCTTGAAATCATTGCTTTCTTATAAGACAAAGAATTATAATCTTAATTTATAACCTTATATCAAGTTAAAATATTAGGATTACTTGAAAAAGACGTTTTTGAGATTGTAAACCTTCAAAATATACTTAATGATATATACATATTCAACATTAGGTTTGTAAATGAAATTAAGAATAAAAGAACTGAAAAAGCTTTTGAAAAGTTATACTTTATAGTACAAGCTTACAAGGATGATAAGAAGAAGCTTGTTTTAATTTAATTGCTTATTATTTAACATGTTAACTAGTATATTATTCTTTATATTGTTGTTATAAAGTATAAAAGTATAAGCTTGTACTTATAAGACATTTCATAGGTATACATATAATTTATTACCTTGCTAAATCAGGATTTCTATATATAATTACCTTTAAAGTTTATAAAGTAACTTAGTCTTTGTGAAGGTTTAATTCTACAAGTTATAAAGTTACTTTATAAAGTCTTTAAAGTTGGAAACTACTAGTTCTAGACTTATTATTCTTATTATGTCAAAGTGCTTATTATGAAATTGTCAATATATAACCTTTACTTGTTGTATAACATTAAACCTTTTAGTATTATAAAGCTTTAAACTAATAATACCTTGTTTATTAAAAATGCTTAATTTGCTGAACTTGAGTAAGAATAGTTGAAAAAGGTTAATTTCCTGGTAAAAGAACATAAAATGTTAACTACTAGTAAGGGAATCAAGTTTAATAAGGGTATTATACAACTGAACAATACTAGAATTTCACTTATTTAAGAATGTTAATATGTTAATCTACAGCTTATAACCAGGAAATCAGTTATTATAACAAGCTTACAAGGAATTGTACATTAAAACCTTATTATCAAAGAGTAATATATCATACAATACACTTAAAGAGTATATATAACTTTAGTTTGCTAATTAGAAGTATTATATAACTTATTAATAGTTACTCAAGTTATTAATCTTAACTAAGAAGACATAAAATTGTTGAATAAACACTTATAATAGTAGATCCAGAATATTGTTAAAGGAATACAATTCATTAAGCTTAATAAGAAGATATTATAATTATTAATCTTTATGAACATCTTATTTATAAATAACAAAGACTTATTATTACAAATTGGTTATATCATAGTACTTACAGATTATAAAGGAAATATGAATATATTATACTAGACATTGATTAAGTGTAAAAGAGTTATATATAATGTTTTAGCCTTAGAACTGTATAGAATAGCTTATGGATTCAATATAAGGGTTATAATCAAGTTAATTATCAAAGGAATCCTTGAAATCAACCTCTTATTAATTATATATACAAATTCAAAGTTATTATACAATTACTTTGTCAAGTTAAGAATTATATAGGAAAAGTAACTTATAATTAATATAATATACCTTTATTAAGTATATAAACAACGTTAAATTGTTAAGGTATAATGGATTGAAGAAATTATAAATTCAATTGATTTCATGATTAAAAGAAAGTTATTTAACACTTTAAAACAATTATTAGATATGAATAAAGTATAATTAGAAGTAGTAGAATAAGTAAAACATGACAATGTAAGTAGTAGAACAGAGAATTGTATAGAGGAGGGATTTGGAGTTATTCTTAATTAGGTAATTAGTATACGATTAGGAAAACTTTACAGATTTGAGCGTTTTGAGAGTTATAGTATACGGCTATTTTTAAAGTAGTTCCAGTATTGAGAGTAATATATTGGTTATGTGCATGTGATACTTATATACTATGTAGACTAGTTTTGATTAGGTAGTAAGAACAAGTGAAGCTTTTACAACTTTGCATTACTCTTACCTCCTTTTCGAATAATAACTATAGAATAACATAACAAGTATATTATGTATAATTGTGTACTGTACTTCATGTTATAAGTGAACTAACACTAATAAACAAGGAATAATTAACAAAANGAAAAATTAAAAGAAAAAGGAATATATACATAACTAAAAAACTTATAAATTAAAAAACCAAAATATTTCTTAATTAACAATGTTAATAAATCTTAAGTTAAAAAAANGAATAATTTTATAAAGCTTAAACTTTAAAAGTAATTACTTAAGATAAGGTTAGAAAATCATTAAAATAGAACAAATGTAATAAGAATTAAGAATTATCCTTAAACTAATATATCAGATTAGAATACTTGTAAAAGTGAAGGTTAGGTTATTATAAAAACTTAAGATAATAAAGTTAAGTAAATTAAACACTTAAAAAATTGTTTAAATATTAAGGTAATTTCTAAGGTTATTAATAACAAAAAACTATTAAATAATGTTTAAAGAAACTATTATAATTATAAGTTAAGCTTAAGAAGTAAACAATATATTTAAATTATTCCTTAAAGAACAAGTAAAACAATAAGAGTATAAACTAAATAAGGTTTACTAATTTAATAAAGAATATCCTAAAGAAAAGATTAAAATTATTAATTATATTATAAAATATAATATTAAGTAAAGTTAAAATTTAATAAAAGTTAATAGTATATAAGAAGAAATACTATTTTATAAGAATGTTAATCTTATAAGAATTACTTATCATTAGAATATAAAGGTTATAATTAACTTAAGGAGTAATATAAATCTTATATTTACATAAGTAATAAGTTTATTAAGAATTCATATTATAATCAAGTTAATAAGATATCTTATTAAGATAGTTAATAGAATAATAATAAAAGAAGTTATAATGCTTAAAACTAAGCTATATATTATGATTATAAAAGGTTATAAAAAGATAATTAAGTTTAATGTTATAAACATTAGAAAGTATAATATAATCTTAAGATTATTATAAATTAAGAATTATAATCTAAAATAAACTAAACTACTTATGAAATCAAGTTTATTAAGTATTAACATAACAAGGTAAATAACTTAAGACTTGCAAAAGTATATAATATTATAATAAATAATAATGAAGACTTAAGAAGAGATTTAACTTTATACCCTTAAATACTAGAATAATATAAGAAGTTTAAGGAATTATTCATAAAATAGCCTAAGAATATAATATTATAAAATATTATTAAAAGAAGAATTTAAATTATTCTTCAGACTTATATATCCTATTAACTTAGTATAAGATAAGATTATTAAAGAATAATTAAACAAGATAATAGTAAAAGGATTTATAAAAGAATCATAATCATTATGTAAAATACCTTTGATATTTATATTAAAAGTAGAAGATCCTTGAAGAAAGCCTTGTAAAGATTATAAAGGAATTAATACAAGAATAATACTAAATCAATACTTATTACTCTTAATATCAGTTATTAAAAACAAGTTAATAAAAGTTATAATCTTTACTAAGTTAGATTTCTAGACAAGTTTTAATCTAATTAGAATAAAGAAAAGTAAAGAATAGAAAATGATTATACAAACAAAATATAAATTGTTCAAAAGCTTAGTTATACTATTTAAATTTATTAATATTCTAATTATTATGTAAATAATCAACAATAAAATTATCAAGGAATTTCTAGATAAATTTATAATAATATACTTAAACAATATTTTAATATACTTAAAGACAAAAGAAGAATATAAAAGACATATTAAACAAGTCTTAAGAATATTACTTAAAGAAGGAATATATTATAAACTAACTAAGTATAAATTTCATGTTAAGAAAGTCAAGTTCTTAAGAGAAATCATCATTATTACTAGATTTAAAATAAACTTAGAAAAAATCAAAGTAATCAAAGATTAAACTGAATTAAAGAATGTTAAGGATATATAATATTTTTTAAAATTAATAAACTATTATAAATAATATATTAAAGACTATGTAATAATCATAAGACTATTAACATCCTTAACTAAGAAGAATAAATCATTTGTATAGAACAAGGAAAGACAAGAAACCTTTAAAAAACTAAAGAATACTTTCAAAGACTAAGTATTAACATAGCTTAACTTAAAGAAACTATTCAAAATAAAAACAAATACATTAGACTATGTGCTTAAAGTAATACTTAACTAGTAAGATGAAAAAAAAANTAGAAATTAATAATATTCTATTCTAAGAAGTTTATTCTAACCAAGTTAAATTATAAAATATATAATAAGAAATTATTAACTATTATAAACTTATTTAAGAAATAAAGAGTTTACCTTATAAAGGTTAAACATAAAGTAGAAGTTTTAATAGATTATAAGAATTTAATCTACTTTATTATAATAAAAAANGCTAAACAAATAACAAGTAAGATAAGTAGAATTATTAATAAATTATAATTTTTATATTTATTATATTAAAAAAATCTAAGAACACTAAAGTAAATACTCTTAATAAGAAATTAAAANTTCATAAAGGATAACATATATAAATTAAGGGTTATCTTAAAGAAAAAANGGTTAAGACTTAGTATTTAAACATGTACAAGTTAACAAGATAACAAGAATTATAAACAATAAGTAATTAAAGAAAATCTAGAATAAGATAAAAGTTGAAAAAGAAAGGATAAACCTTTTTAAGAAAAAGAATTTAAATACCCTTATAAGTTATTATAATAAAAANGAAAGGTTAAGAATAAAAGCTTTATAAGTTAAGCATTTAGATTTATAATAAGAAATTAGTTATACTAAATACTTTGACCAAGGAATTCATTAAAGAACAATATAAGTTATTAGTATATAAACACTAAGGAATAAACAAAACAAAAAATAAGATTTAAAGGGAATTTTATGTTTATAAGTTAAAACAAATTATTAACAAAATTATTAAAGAATATAATATTTATAACAAAAGTAAGAATTAACATAAGTTATCATATAAACAATTATAATCATTAAAAACACTAAAACAACTATAATAATCTATATCTTAAGACTTTATTATCAAGCTTTTATTATTATAAACAAAATAAAGAAGCCTTAATATTAACTAGTATAATATAATACTAATAATAATGTTACAAAACTACATTATCCAAGTCATTGGATAGCTAGGGGTAAGGTAGATGATCAGGGGGTAGTGGATACAAGATACTCATGAGCAGGTGACTAGGTCAAGATAAGGTCTAGTAATGTATTTAGATTGAACACAAGGAGTCTACTCTCATGTTCTTATAGTGTGCTTATATAGATAATGAAATCCAACTAGACCTTTTGGACTTCCTCAAGTTCCCTAGGTCTATGGACCCCCTAGACCCCTCTAGGTCCCCCAGGTCTATATCATATAATTGTTAAGTTCTCTATATATACTCTGCTGTATATCAAGCCTCAGGCCTACACTAATCAGCTTGTTAGGTAAAACCTGTAACATTATCCCCTTTTTGCACTAATGTCATCTTAACACTTAACTATCATTATAAATGATCTTGTTATTTGTTAATCTATTCTTCCTTTTTAACATGCTACTAAAATACTTGTATTCTAACGACATTGTTCTAGAAGAAAAAGGAAGATTAAGGAAATACAAAGAAAGGTTAAGTCTAGGAGATTATATTGAAGATAACAGTATTAAAATGTCTCCTTACTCTTTCTGTTAACGAAATAGCAAAACTTGTAAAATGGTTTTCAATTCAAGTAAGTATAATAAATACACTTAATGTAAGCAGAGGTATAATTACAATGACTTGCTTATTTTCTCTTAAGATGTTTACTGAAGAGAAAAAACATATTTGGATGAGGAGAAGGAAAAAATCATATAAGTTTTAGCCTTTATTTCACAGGAAATGACTGAAAAGGTAGCTTGTCTTGCTTAACTTCATAAGCAGTGAAACTTTCTTCAGAAGTGTATAAGCAAGATACTCTGTTGTAAGCTGAAGACTCTTGACAAGTTAAACATTGCAAAAGAGAAAGAGAGGCAAGAGAAACAAAGTTCTTTACAACCTCAAGAGTTACATTCTGCTAACTTAAGCATAGTTTCTTCTTTTGTTGTTAACTTATTCTTCTTTGACCTTATAATCCTATTACTTGGAAATCTGTTTTAAGATGAGTTTAGTAATATACTTTTAGTAACTTTTTNATAGCTTATAAGATTAGAAGTAAGTTCTTATTTATTCTTATTCTTTGAATATCCTATCCATTTAATTAAGTATTATAATTTCTTATAATACATCTTATGATTAATGATTTTCTTAACTTTATATTCTTTTTCTAGATTAACTTCTTCTAATATTAATATTTAAGTGTTTTCAAATGTTAGTTTAAAAAANTAAAATATAAAAAACAAGATGTATCTTAACTATTGTTAATAACTTTAATTTATATATCAAAAGTTTATAAACTTCTTTAATTTTGTATAATCTTATTTTTACCTAGTCAAGTTTATTACTTAGTCTTATAATTTTGATATTTTTTTTNAAGAAGATAAATTTTATTCCTTTTTTTATACACTAATTCCATTAAGTGTTTAAGATTATAATACTTCTTCATTCTTTTCTTAGTATATTAAAGTAAGTTTCTAATTTTTTCTTATATCTCTTCAATTTACTTTGTACAGATCTCTGTTAATTTACTTATGGATTTTAGTTCTAGTCTAGTACAAAATCCTTCTAGTTCTTGTTTATAATTCATATAAAATAGAATAATCTTGGTTGTTTTATATAGTATACCATTATACATTATCTTTATTATTAACAAGTAAGCAACTTAATTATCTTGATTATAATTGACATAACATCTTAAGTATCCTTTTAATCATCTATTCAAATATTCTGTTTTTCTGTTAGTTTATAAATGTTATACTGTTGATAATTTCCTCTTAACTCTTATTCTTATTATTATTATCTCCTAAAACTTAAATATAAATCTAATATCTTTATCTGAGATTATTTGTTTTAATAGTCCTCATTAAGACATTATTCTGCATAAGAATATATTAGTTACCTCTTTTACTCCTTAAGTTTCTTTAAACAATTTAAATGTTGTAAAATTAGTATAATGTTCAGTTATTACAAAGATGGAGTTATACTTGACTTTTGTTGTACAATCTGTAAAAACTAATAATTTCATGATAAAATCTTATCTGATTAATTCTTATAAATTGTCAAGTATTTGTATAAGRTRTAATTAYCCTTAAAGCTTCTTTYTTARATTCTTAGCCTTCTTATAAATTTTATATTCTATGATTACTTTTTTAATTACTGATTATAATTTTATGATAAAATAATCTTTATTAATTTGGTAATAACATTAAGTTACTCTTATGTGTTCATTGTATAATAAGTTATGTTATTCTTTGACAAATTCTTCTGTTAATTTTGTTAATATATATAATTTCTTGTTTTTATACTAAATGTTCTTGATTTTCTCTTACTTATCTTTAGTCATGTCAAGTAAAGTATTCTTCTCTTTTTCCTTTTTGGTTATTTCTTTGATTTAATTAGCTTAGTACTTGTCTGTTATTGTTATAATGACTATAAGTTGTCCTTTATTGTATATTAAGAATTCATCTTTGTTTTCCTTCAATATTAGTTTACNTTTTTTTCTTTTCTTTGGTTAAGTACTCAAGTTTTTAACTTAAAGCATTTACTCTTTTATTATCTTTGCCTTTAATATAAGTAATCTTAAAATCATACTCAGATAACTTCTTTGTTTATT
The DNA here is from genome assembly GCA_002812745.2 of Scytalidium lignicola. Classification (NCBI taxonomy): domain Eukaryota; kingdom Fungi; phylum Ascomycota; class Leotiomycetes; genus Scytalidium; species Scytalidium lignicola. Next base: position 16,168 of record NCSJ02000362.1, read on the forward strand.
ATATTTGTCTTACATTCAATTACTTGGTTGTTATGAAGTATTGAAGGTTATAATAATTCAAAAGTATATTTATTATTTTACTAGATTTAATAGTATATACTCTTTAATACTTTAAAGCTTTTATAATAATTAATATTTCTTTATTTAATGTTTGATAATTTCTTTTTACAATGTTTAACTTTCTTAACTAAAATGTTAATAATACTTAGTAATGTTGTTTATTAATCTATTGTAATTATGATAATATAACTCTTAATACTATATCTAAAGCATTTGTTTTAATTCTTATTCCTTTCTTAAGATTGAAGATTCTTAAGAAACTTCCTTTTATAAAGATATCTTTAATACTCTAGAATATGTCCTTTGTAATATTATTCTATTTATAAGCTTAATCTTTCTTTGTAAGTTTAGTTAATAGTATGAAGATTTTAGAATAGTCCTTTACAAATCTTTAATAATAGTTTATTAACCTTAAGAAACTTTATAGTTATTTAACTATCTTAAGTACTTCTTATTCTTTAATTGACTAAATCTTATTATTAAGGGTTTTTATCCTTTTTCCAGAAATACAATATCTTAAGAATTAAACTTATTCTTTATGAAATTTGTATTTTACCAGTTTATAATATAGTCTTATCTCTTATAATACTTGTAAAATAAACTTGATATACTCTTTATACTCTTTAATACTTTTTGAGTAAATGATTATATTGTTTAAATATACTATTATAAATTTCTCTAAATATTTTTCTAATATTCAGTTTATCATTCTTTGTTATGTTATTAGAGTATTGATTATACTAAATGTTATAATTAATAGCTTAAATAATCTGTATTTTGTTTGAATAATAACTTTTTACTTATTATCTCTTTTAATCCTAACTAGATTAAATGTTGATTATAAGTTTAACTTAATGAATATGACAATTTTCTTTAACTTGTTTATTATTAAATCTATTAATAATAAGGGGTATTAATCCTTTTTAGTTTTATTATTCAAGTGTTTGTAGTTATTATAAGGTTGTCTTAATGGATTGTCTTCTTTCTTTGTATAATGCAGTAATACTTTGACTTTGTTATAACTTTCTTTGTATAAACCTTTAAACATTATTTTCTTAAGTAACTATTTTTTTGTTATCTTATCCTCAACAAGAGTTGTTTAATAAATTAGTTTATAAGTTAGTCTGAACCCCTTTTTAAGCTTTATCTTATAATCTTATGGTTTGTACTTAAGTAAGGCTGAATCATTAAGTCTTTCTATGAATAATTCTAATTATTCATAATATTCTTCAAGAATATGTTTTGTAGTTTTGTTAACATAGATAATTCTTAAAGACATTAAATTCTGTTCTTCTTCTAAGAAGGTAATTATACTTGTTCTTCAATCAATTATTAGATTATACTTCTTTATCCATTTGATTTTTAATATAACTTGATAACTTCTTAATTATATAATATTAAAGGATATTCTTTCCTAATGATTATTATTAATCCTCATGTTTAATTCACAAGTTTAAACATTAACTACTCTTTTAATTATATTACTATTTGTTAATGATATTAAGTAATTGTCTTTCTTAACTCTTATGTTAAGTTCAAGTTATTTTATAACTTGTTTACTGATGAAATTTCTTTTAACTTTAGAATTAATTAAAGTTCTTATTAGCTTTTTACATAGTTTTATGTTTATGTATAATGAACTTCTACTGTTTATAAAGTAAAGATTAATGTTCTTAACATTGTCAACTAATATATTATCTTTGATTTTCAAATCTTCAGCATTTTCTTGAAGTTCTTCAAATAATACTATTTGTCTCTTATTAAGGTTTCTTTGCTTAAGTCTATCTAAACTTTTATCATTTATAAATGTATATACATCTTGTACTTATTTTACCATTTCATTTCCAAGGTATTCTCTTATCTTAGTGATAAAGACATCACTTTCCTTAGGAATTCTTTTTGTAAAATTCAAAGGGTATATTACTACTTCTTAATTGAACTGTTAATTGATTCTTTATAGTAGTTTGTCTTCTCCTAGTAATATAATGAATACTTTTAAAGGTAATGAATCCTTCTCTAGTTCATTAACTGTAGGTAAAACTTCTATATCCTAATTAACTAGCTTGATAACAATTTCAACTGATTCTCTTTGTTCTTGTTAAGTATAATATTGTTCTACTTTAAATAATCTTTTTACTAATTTTCCTAAACCTTAGATTTCTTCATATTATATTTCTGCCTTTGTTTAGTCTTATTAGAAAGTTATTATTAAATAGCTTTCTTACTATAAGTTATAATATCCTCAAACAACATAACTTAGTCCTTCTTCTATTATTATCTAAGTATTCTTAAGTATTTAGTCAAAGTCATCTTGTATTCAAGTTCTTTCTATTAACAAGAAGTACTTGTATATTTCTCTTTTTNATGATAATACTCTAGAGGTTTGTCTTATAAACTAGAGTAAGGTCTTTATAATCAAGTTCTTATTCTTTAACAATTATTTCCTCTTATTACATAGTTTTATAAAGTTAACTTTTATCTAGGATTTCTTATCCTCTTAATCCTTTTATGTTAATTGTTAGATAGTATCTTAGGATTAATGCTTTTCTTAAAACAGGATATATTTCTATTAGTATAGCCTTAAAGTTTGCTAGCATAATTATTTAAATTCTACTAACCCTTGGAATTGATCTTTATTTGTCTTAGTTCTTAACTTCTTCTTTATCTTGAGGATGTCTAGTATGCTAAGTCCTTGTTATAAGTACAAAATCTACTCTAAGAATTCTTACTATTATTATCTTAGTCACATTAGTTTTAACAACATAGTATAATATAACTACTAAGTCTTAGAAGGCTTCTTTATTTAAAGTGTTCTCTTGTTTGTCTTTAGAGTTTTCTTCTGAGTTTGAACTTTCCTCTTCTGATGATTCTGACAAGATATTTATAATTCTTAAGATTCTTATAACTTTAACTTTAATTGATATACTTAACTTATTGTCCTTCTTATAAGTATTTATTATATATCCAAATATTCTACATTTAAAGCATAACTTATTTTTTTCTTCTCTTGTCAAGTTCTTCAAAGGAGATTCTAAAAAAAATTCTTCTTTTTACTCTTTCCTTTAAAGTACTTCTTTCCTTTTCCTTTAAAGCTTTTCTTTTTCTTTATAACATTTAACTTTATAAAGTTTTTATAATCCTTTTTTCTTATCAAGCTTTCTTCTGTTAAAATAAGATCTATCCTTTTTGTCTAATATTATTTTGTATTGTTTATTYAGGATTTGTTTAGTGTTTATTTACTTTAGTTTAAAGTTTTAGATTAAAGTCTAGACTTAAAGTTCTTAATATTAGAACTNAGTTTTGGATTAAGTTTAAGTAATAGAGATGTTAACTTCTTTTTTTATAACTCTTGATAATTCTTTAATAATTAATCTTTTTATTGATTTAATAAGTTACTTTAATAGTATAACAACTTCTTTTAACATTCCTTCTTAGATGTTAGTTTCTTTAATAACTTAGTTCTTACCTTAGTCTTCTTCAAAGTTATCTTCTGAACTTTCCTTAAATACTTCTTTAGATCCTTCCTTAGATTCTTCTTTAAAGCCTTCTTTAAAACCTTCTTCAGGTTATTATTCATTGTTATTATCTACTAAGGTGTTTATTTTTAAATCCTAATTCATCAAGATAAGTAATGTTCAAAATGTTACAAAATTATACTATCTAGGTTATTAAACAGCTAAGGTATAATAAATGTTCAAAAACAGTAAAAATGTATAATACAAGTAACTAAGTCAAAGGTAAGATCTAATAATATATTTAAGTTGAACATAAGAAGTCTACTCTTATATTCTTACAGTATACTTATATAAATAATAAAATCCAACTAAACCTCTTAGACCTCTCAAGTCCCCTAACGAACCGAGCGTCATAAGTCTGTGTACACCCCTTATTAAATTGATAAATTGCTACTTAATTTGATGTCATCCATCCTTGACATGCTACAACTTCCCATATCCAATGCTTTTGATCTATAATCAATCCATTAATCCATTCCTGATCAAGTGCATTCCATTCTTCTATGATTGCGTTGGCCATTTCGATTTCATTTGTAGGTTGGATTTTGCGACGGTGAAGCGACTGTTTTATAGCTCTCCAACATTTTTCAATTGGATTAAGATCAGGACTTGTAGAAGGGTGATTTAATAGTTGAATACCATGTTTCTCTCTGAATATTGCACAAGGATTTGTAATAGACTTATGACCATGAGCAGAGTTGCCATCTTCCATGAATATAGGTGTATATCCAAGTTCTGAGGTAACTACTCTAAAATCCTCTAGAATAACTTCAATTGCTGGCTCCAGGATTTGATTCAAGTAATCTGTTTGTATAAATGCTCTATGTTTGCTATAGCCATGTATAATAATCAATTCTGATTTATAATTATACCTAATTGCTCTCCAACAATTAACTGGTGTTGTATGTCCTCGATGAAATTGATGTTGAATACAAGTTGAACAAAATCGATCACCATGTTTGTGTGTAACTTTAGTTTTAGAAGAATGATCACCAATCAAAAAAGTGCATTCATCAGAAAAGAGAACTGAAAACCATTGTATTGTCCAAAACAAGTGTTGTAATCCATATAACCATCGTTGAATAGCTTGTAACTTGGTTAAATATAGCTTTTGGCATGCTACACACCGATAATACCCCACTTCCTTCAAACACCTTTCAATTGTTTGTGCAGAGTATTCAAGGTGTAATTCTGCCTTTAATTGAAAATAATCAAGACATCTATACTTGTATGATAAACAAATATAATTGATAATATCCAAAACAGCTTGTTGAGTGAGTAATCGTGGTTTTCCTATACGAGTAGGTCGTATCCTCTCAGGCGTACTATATTTCAAAATTCGATTAACCGTCGATCGACTAATCCTATACACTTTTGCAAGTTGTGAAGGACCCTAATTTGCAAGGAATCGAAGCTGTCGGATAGCTTCTTTATGCTTTGTAAGTATTTCATATCCTAATTCATGCTCTGGCATTGGATTTGGAGGTGTTGTAGGTTCCATTTTGGTGGTGTAATTATTAAGGATGGGGTGTACACAGACTTATGACGCTCGGTTCGTTAAGACATTATATTTCTGGAGAAAGGATAAAAACCCTTAACAATAAGATATAATCAATTAAAGAGTAAAAACCACTTAAGATAGTTAAACAATTACAGAGTTTCTTAAAGTTAACTAACTATTATTGTAAATTTATAAAGGATTATTCTAAAATCTTTATACTATTGACTAAACTTATAAAGAAGGATTAAACTTATAATTAAAATAACATTATAAAAGAAACATTCTAAAGCATTAAGAATACCTTTATAAAAGGAAGTTTCTTAAGAATCTTTAATTTAGAAAAAAGAATAAAAANTCAAAACTAATGCYTTWGATATARYATTAAGAGTTRTGTTATYATAATTATAGTAAATTAATAAATGACATTATTAAATATTATTAGCATTTTGGTCAAAGAAGTTAAATGTTGTAGAAAGAAATTATTAAATATTAAACAAGGAAATATTAGTTATTATAAAAGTTTTAAAATATTAAAGAGTATATGTTATTAGATTTAACAAGATAGTTGATATACTTTCAGATTATTAGCGATCGCTCGCTAATAGCTATTCTACTATATATAGCGTTCCTAACAGTTATACAACATTTCTTATTAATGTATATAAAGATTTTAGAATTAATAATATAAAGGTTTAATAGATTAAACTTGCAATTAATACTAGAAAAAGAAACTTATTTTATAAAAGCTTTAAATAGAGAAATATTACTTATAAAAGTTCTGGTTATAAGATAATTGTTAATATATATAATTAACTTATATATCTTATTCTAGAGTATAAGGAAAATGTTAATAATAATCATAATAGTATAAGTTTTTGTAAATATAAAGTATTTAACTTTTTCAAAAACTTCGTTTCATTATAATATATAAGAAGTAGTCTTTTTATGTTAAATANTTTTTATAATTATAAAAGGTATTAAGTTTTTCTTTATCAAACTTGTTTTTATTATTAATTTTGAAAAAGGTATAATATATAATTATAGTATTATATACACTTTTCTTTTTTTTTATAAGTATAATCTCAAATAGTATTAGAGTAATCATTTACAATAGTAATAGTATAATAATGCTTATTATAATTAATAAGTATAACTGTATACATATTGATATTCAAAACTTTATCAACTTTAGTAAATTATTTTTTNAAGTTTTTAAAAAATACTTTTCTTAAAACAATTATACTTATNAAACTTTGTAAAGGAAAAGGTTTTTGTCAAAAGCTTTTTTCATTAGCTTTGCATTAATACTAAAAGTAGCTTTAATAGTATTCTTAACAACTTTAAAGTTTGTATATATTAAACATTGTTTAACAAGTAAAGAATATTAAAATAAATACTATTAGAATAAATGTTAATCTTAAATAAATACTAGTAAAAAAAAGTAATAATAATATTATATTTAATATTATTCTTATTAAATATATTAAATAAAATGATATAAGCATTATTATTCTATATAAAAAGTCTTAAAACTTCGAAAATATTAACTAGAAATATAAGTATATACTATATATTAATAAGTATTAAAAGGAAAGATAAACTATTTAAACAAGTAATTTTAAGTATAATAATACTTATACTTACAATTAAAGCAAAATTATTACTTGTTTTTATAAGATAAAAATCAGAATATATTAAGTAAAAGTTAAAGTTAAACTAATTAAGATTATTAATAATGTAATTAATAATACTTGTATTTACAATCTATTAATTATATATAAGTATAAAGAAAACTGTAAAATTAACAATAACTAAGTTAGCAAAGTTAAAATTAACAATATTAGATTTATCCTTTAAATTAGACTTTTTAAGTTTATCCTTACTTTTCTTCTCCTTCTTCTTATTAGACTACTTTGCTTTATATTCTTTAAGTTTCTTAAAATGCTTTTAAAAGTAATTAAATTCCTTATAACTATTCTTCTTGTAATAATTATACTTAATATCTTTAAAGCNTTTTTAAATTGTTTGAATTTAAATTAAAATTATTCTTATTATATATTATAACATTAAAAGAGTTAATAACAAAGATAAATTCATTAATAATGTTTTTTATAAGTTAAGTAATGTTATAAGACTTCTTATAGTATAGTTATATAAGGTAAGCTTAGTTACTCTCGTTGGGTTTATGTAGAAGTTAAGCTGTCTATAGTTATAGTAAATAAGTATTTATATATAGTAGAGTTATAACTTAAGTTGAACATGAGGTTCTTAACTAAAGCTTAAAGAGTATATTCTTTTATAAACGTTAATAAGTCTAATAAGTATAATAAGTATAGACTATCCCCTTTATACCCTTTATACCTCTTGTATAAGTTATATAACCTAATTATTATTAGTTATAACACTTTATAAACTGTTACTTTAACACTTATCAGGTTATAATAGTAAGAACTATAACACTATCCCCTTTTTATTCTAGTGTTATCCTGATGCTTAACTAATGACATTGAACAATCTCTATTATTCGTTAATTATACTTCTTATTCATTATATCCTCCAGACAATCTTATAAGTATACTACTTGTCTGTCTAAAGTTAATCACATTAAGAAGTTTAGTTTCACCATAGCTTACAAGTATCTCTTTTGTAAAAGCAACAACAAAAAGTATAAGAAATCCACTTAGTTCTCTAAATGTTCTGAGTACATTCATCGTGGTAATCCTTATAACCTTGATCTAAACCCCTTAGATCTCAAGTATATGATTAAGGAAGAAGAATAATTAGAATAAGAAGAGGAGAAAGTATTAGTACAAGTTGCTTATCTTCACAAACTCTATAAGCAACTCTAAACCTATGGTCAGAATATGATCATTTATAACATTATTATAATAGAAGAACTTGAAGAAATTGAAGAAAAAGAAAAACTAAAAAAGGAAAAGCTAAATTCCTTAATCTTTACCAAGAACTTATTATATCCTCCTAATGAAGGTAAGCAACATTCCTCAGTTAACTCTTCCTTGTTAAATACTAACGTTGTCAATCCTTTATTTGTCTTGTTAACTTAATTAATTCCTCCTCTTAAAGATCCTTTTTAACTAGAGTTTAATGATAATTCTTTATTATCTCTTTAATATTCTTTAAATATTCAGTAAGTTCTTATGAACTGTCTAACTCTAGAAATCCTTTTTTATTTAACCAAATACTGAATTTTCTTATATTAGTATTTATAATCTAAGATTTTCTTAATTACCTATTCTTTATTAAGTTATAATTTAACCTTTATACTTAATGTTAATAATATATTTCTAAGTGTTAATTCTAATAATGTTATATAAAATACAAGATATATCTTTATAGTTTTTAATAACTTTAATTTGATTATTATTAGTTTATAAACTTCTTCAACTTTAAATAATCTTAACTTTATAAACTTAAGTATCTTATTAAGTTGTTTTATTTATATATTTTTTCTTTRAAAGTAAACTTTATCCTCCTTTTTATATATAAGTTTTATATTACATTTCTTATTATAATATACTTTTATTTTTTCNTTTTATAAATTATATTATATCCATCAATTTAGTATATATTTTATGTAGTTTCTTTGTTAATTTATCTACTAAATCAGATGACAATCATAATTCAACACTTATTCAGAACTTATCAGGTTCTCTTTTATAATTCACATAAAATAGTATAAATCTAATTATCTTATACTTTAAATTGTTATAAGTTAATTGTGTTAATAGTAATAGTTTATACTAATTATCTTGTTTATAATTTATATAACATTGTAAATATACTTCTAATGTTTAATTTAGTCTTTTTTGTTTGATTATTAGTTTATAAGTAAAAAGCCGTTAAAATTTTCTTATTAATACTTATATACTTTGTTAATGTTTCTTAAAACTTTAAGRTGAAGTATATGTTTTAATTTAATATAATACCTTTTAGAACTCTAAATAGTATCACTACATGTTATAAGAATATTTCTACTACTTTTTCTATATTTTATATCTTATCTTATAATATAAAGATTGTATATTTTGTAAAGATGTTTGTTATTACCAAGATATTATTATAGTCCTTTCTTATTGCTAAGTTTTTAAACTTTGATAATTTAATAATGAAATTTTATATAATCATTTATTATAATTATATTAGTATTTCAATAAGTTAAAGTATCTTATAAGGCTTAAGCCTTGAGTTTCTTATTCTATTGTAAATATTATACTCTTTTATAACCNTTTTTAACTGTTTACCTTATTCAATATAAATAATAATTTCTTTGAATTTTATAATAAGTTCTTTTAATCTTAAAGTGTTCATTTTATAACAAAGTATATTATTCTGTCAAGAATTCCTTTAACAACCTTTTAAGAATGTATAACTTCTTGTCTTAGTATTATAACCTGTTAATTTGCTTTTATTACTTGTTACTCTTTATAAACTTTTTTATCTTCTATGCTATTATTGTCTAGTTTTTTACAAATCTTCTTAATTTAAGTTTTATTAACTACTACTAATATAAACATTAATTGTCCTTGATTATAAGTAATTATTTCTTTATTATCTACTAAGACTACTTATTATAAGCTTAATTCTTCTTTGTTTATGTATTTTGACTTTTAACTTAAAGTATCAACTCTTTTGTTGTTAATTCCTTTAATATGTCAAATCCTAAAATCATATTTTAACAAAGTTTCTGCTTATTTAACTTGTCTTGCATTTAACTCTTTAAATAATATAAAATATATTAGATTTTAATAATCTGTTAATATCTTAATTTATTCTCTTGTTCTTGTAATGTATATTTTCTATTTCTTTAGTATATTTATAATTATTAACAATTCTTTGTCATGAATAAGATAATTCTATTCTACTAAGTTAAACTTTCTCAAATAAAATGCAAGTGGTTTTTATTTTCTTTGCTTGTTTTATTAACTTAAGACTATGTTTAAAGCATAGTCTAATATATTTGTTTCAATCTGAACAAGTTTATCTAAGTCAAAAATCTTAAAGCTTTAATTCTCTTTAAATGTTTTTTTTAATCTTGTCAAAAGTATCTTGTTATTTTTCTTTTTATTTATAAAATATATCTTTTTTAGTCAACTTGGTTAATAGTAATATTATTCTTGAATAGTTCTTTATGAATTTCTGATAATAATTTGCAAATCTTNAAAAAACTCTATAACTCTTTTATTATCTTAAGTATTGCTTATTCTTTGATAGTCTTGGTTTTTTCCTCAATCATCCTAACCTCATTTTTTATGATAATGTATCTTAAAAACTATACTTTTATTTTATAAAATTTGTATTTCCTTAGTTTACATTTAAACTTTGCTTTTTATAATACTTTGAGTATTACCTTTATATATACTTTATAAACTTTTAACATCTTTAAGTATATTAAAATGTTATCTAAATATACTATAGTAAATTTCTCTAAATATTCTTTAATACTTCTGTTTATAATTCTCTATATTATAACTAATGTATTTGTTAATCTAAATAACATAACTAATAACTTATATAGTTTATATTTAGTTTTGATAACAACTTTTTATTCATTTTCTTCTTTGATTTTGATAAGGTCAAATGTTAACTATAAATTTAATTTTATAAAGTACTTAATATCTTTAAGCTTATCTTTAATAGTTTTTATTAATGGTAATGGATAATAATCCTTAATTATTCCTTTATTTAAACTTCTGTAATTTCTACAAAGCTTACCTTTTAGATTATCTAGTTTTTTCACAAATAACAATAATACTTTTACTNAAAAAGTTTGACTTCTAGTATAATTCTCTTTTAACTATCTTGTCTAGTTATTTTTTTATTATTTTATTTTCTACTATTGTTGTTAGATATACTAATCTAAATAGTAGTTAAAATCCNTTTTTTTAAATTAATCTTATAGTCTTACAATTAATGTTTTAATAACATTAAGTCTTTTAGTCTTTCTTTAAACAACTTTATCTATTTCTTATATTCTTCAAGAATATACTCAAGACCTTTATCTTGTCCTAACTAACCTGAAATCAAATTGATTTTTATGTCTTTAATCATAAGCTAACTATGTTTAATTACCTGAATAGCTTTAAGTTCTTTGTCTTTTATAACTTTTATTAATATTATTAATAGTTCTTCTCTAAGAAACTTTATAATTTTCTCTTGTTAATCTATTTTTGGATTGTTCTTTTACATTTATAATATACTTAATATTATCTTAAAGTTTTTAATATAAGTTATATTAAATATTACTTTTTCTTGATAACTTACTCTAACAATTATTGTCATTAGCATAATCTTTACTTTAATACTTTGCTTTATGATAAAATTATTTACAAGTTTAACTAGATATCCATGATCTTTAACTTAAGTATTTATATTCAGTTTTACTATAACTTTTAATGTTATAAAGNTTTTTTACAACCTTAGAATTCAATAATACTTTTACTTTTTGTCTGGCTATAATGACTTTTAAAAACAATATGTTCTTATTTAGAGCTTTAAGTCTTAATTCTTTGGTTACTCTTTCTTTTGCATTATCAGTAGTCTATTCTTGTTTGTCTGTTAAGTTTGGTAAATGTAGTTAACTTTATTATTATTCTTCTTCTGCTTTATTTTCTGTAATTTTTAAAGCTTTGTCTTAAATTCNTTTTTATTTCATCTTCATTAATGTTTAAGATTGTTACTTTAACTTCAAGATCTGGAAATTCATTAATTTCTTCTTGAGTTAGCTTATAAAAGTTAGTTTTAACTCTTGAAATCATTTGTATACTCCTTATTAAAGGGTTTTCTCTATTAAGAATAWTTTTTTTTTATTGTTTAAATGTAATAGTTCTTCTTGTCAAGTCAAACCTTATCTAAAATAATTAACTAATTGTCTTTTTGTTTAGAATTTACTAATCAAGTCTTAATAGATGTTTTTATTGTCTTGTCTTTGATAATTAAAGTCTTATATTTACTTGTAGCCTTTCTTAAGCAAGAATGATTGTTTTATGACTTTTCTTGACAATTATTATTAAGTTATCCTAATCAAATAGTAATTTATAAGTTGTTTTAATTTTTTATTAAAAGATTTTATTCTGATTAGTCTTTAAAAGTTATATAATATGTTAACATCTTAAATACTTATAGTTAATATGATAATAAGCTTATAATTAAAGCTAATCTTTAATATTTAATACTTTTTTTAATTATGTTTTTTTCATAATGTCTTAAGCTTACAACTCTTATACTTAATACATTTCTTCTAACTTTCTTATAGTTTAATAATGAACTTTCTTATCTTAGAATACTTATAATACTTATACTTATAATTATTGCTTACTTCCCTTTATCTTTATGACTACTAGCAAAATACTCAGGTAACTTACATTTAAAGTATAACTTTTTTTTCCTTTTGATCTTTTAGTTTTTCAAGGTTAATTTTAAATGAATTTTCNTTTTCTTTTAAGCTTTTGTTAATTCTTATTCTTTTAAGGCTTTTTTTTTTATTATATTCAAATTTATAAAGTTACTTTTGTCTTTTAGTATTAGGTTTTTGTTTAATTTCTTTTTTTATAAAGGAATATTGCTTTTTCTGTTCAAGTTTTCTTTTATAGATTTAATTATTAAACTTAACAGATTTGAATATCATCTCTTTTAACATATCTAGTTACTTAGTCAACTTAGATATATCATCTTTGACTTTTTTCTTCAAGTCTCTTATAATACATTGCCTTAAGAGCTTTATCTATTTAATTTGTTTATACTATGTACTTTCTGAACTTTACTATATAAGCTAGAGTTAGTTAACCTCCTTATTTTAAGAATAGAAATTTCCNTTTTAACGTTTTTTTTTTAGTTTACTTTATTATATGCTTTTTCAATAATTACTTAAAAGTTATTAAAGTTTAAAAAGATATTATACATCTCTTATTATTAAACTTTTACTTTGTTCTGATAAGTTATAAAGTTGTTCAAGTATGGTTAAAACTAATCAAAAGCTAGTCTTACAAGGTTTGATATTATCTAAAAAACCTTGTTCTCTTCATTATCAAATCTATCTTTATTGAACTTGAAAAAGATTATAACTTATACTTTAAACTATTGAAGTTTAGACTTATTTTTTATGAATAATGTTAAAAGTAATATCTTTAAAGGTTTTGTTTTTACCTTATCTAACTCATTGTTTACTATTTCTTTATATTAGTTTGTAATTTTATTAGATTATACTTATTTCTTTAAACATAACTTATATCTAAGTAAATAATATTTAAAATATTACAAAACCTTTAATTATTAACATATGATGTAAGCTTAGTTATTTTATAAGTATATCTGTAAGAATAAGCTGACTAAAGTTTTATAAATAATAAAGTATATTATAAAGTTGTAACTTAAGTTGAATATGAAATTCTTAACTAAAGTTTAAAGAGTATATTCTTATATAAATATATAACAACTCTAAGTTTAACTAGTCTAACCTAGTATAACTTTATACTTTTTATACTAATGTATACTTCTTGTATAAGTCATATGACTTAACATTCTTGTTAATCACTAATACTTTATAACCTATCTTTTAATGCTTATTAAATTGTGACAATAAGATTTATAACATTTATATAATTTGTATTTAGTTTTAATAATAGCTTTTTATTTATTCTTTTTCTTGATTTTAATAAGGTTAAATATAGATTATAAATCTAATTTTGTGAAAAACTTAATACTTTTAAGCTTATCTTTAATAGTTTTTATCAATAACAATAAATAATAATCTTTAATTGCTCTTTTATTTAAACCTTTATAATCTTTGTAAAGCTTACTCTTTAGATTATCTAGTTTTTTCACAAATAACAATAATGCTCTTGTTAAAGAGTTTAACTTCTAGTATAGTTTTCTCTTAACCATTTTGTTTAGTTANTTTTTTTGTTATTTTATCTTTTATTATTATTATTAAATATACTAGTTTAAATAATAGTTAAAATCCTTTTTTTTAGATTGATCTTATGATTTTATAATTAATGTTCTGATAATATTAAGTCTTTTAATCNTTTTTTTAAATAGCTTTATTTATTTCTTATATTCTTTAAGAATGTACTTAAGACTTTTATCTTATCTTGATTAACTTGAAATTAAACTGATTTCTATGTCCTTGATTATAAGTTAACTAAGTTTAATCACTTAAATAATTTTAAGTTCTTTGTCTTTTATAACTTTTGTTAATACTTTTAATAGTTCTTCTAATAGAAATTTTATAATTTCCTCTTATTAATCTATTCTTAAATTACTTTTCTACATTTATAATATATTTAATATTATCTTGAAATTTCTAATGTAAATTATATCAAATATTATCTTTTCTTGATGACTTATTATTATAACACTTTTAATCACCAATATATAATATAAGCTTGATTACTTTATAAGTTTATCTATAAGAACAAGTTGACTGAAGTTTTATAAATAGTAAAGTATATTATAAAGTTATAACTTAAGTTGAACATAAGGTTTTTAACTAAAGCTTAAAGAGTATGTTCTTATATAAATATACTCATTTCCATTTGTATAAATTAATATAAACTTGTATAACTATATGCTTTTATACATCTTTATATGTTAAAACTTATTATATAACTTAACTTTTGTTCATTTACTAACATCTTATAAGTTATTCTCTTAATCTATTAAGTTATAAAAGTAAAATTTATAATATTATCTTCTTTCCTTCTTAGTATTGTCTTAATATTTAATTAATATATTAGCAAAAGTATAAGTGAAAATTTAAGAGCATAAAGTTAACATAAAGTTAGCTAAAGGAGTAATACATTGGTTTATACTAGTTTAGAAGGATTAACATATGTCCTCTGCATAGAACTAGTATAAAGTTGACTTTATACTAATTATATAAAGTTATTTGTTTAACTTATATTTATATTATTATAAGTATTCAATTATATTATATCATGAATTTTGTATATATTGTTATTATAACACCTTTAATTGTTATAATACTCTTAGTTTTTATAAAACTCTTAATTATTATAATGTTCTTAGTTATTATAATACTTTTAGTTATAATAACACTCTTAATTATTATAACATTCTCTATTATTATGATATTTTTAGTTATTATAACATTTATAACTACTTGATTATTTGTAATTACTCTAGTATTTGTAGTTATTTTATTATATATAATTACCTTACTTAATCCTCAAGCTTCATAGGAATTATCAACATATCCTTTTCATTTATTCCAAGCTCTTAACCTTCTTAATTTTATAATATCTTATATCAAGGTTTTGTAAAATCCTCTTCTATAGTTAACCAAATTTGAAGATTCTTTTTTTTTCTTTTACTTAACAACTAACTTATTAATAAGGTTTAATACTTAATTTACAACAGAAAATGGTTATACCTCCTTTATCTAGTCTCCTTTGTAGAATTAGTTATTATCTTCTTTTATGTTTATAACTTATTATATCTCCTCAAATGTTGACTGAGGAGTTAAGCCAGGTTAGTATGCATTATTAACTTTGTTATAAAAATAAATTAATTTCTTCGATTAAGTTATAATTAATANTTTGTTTTTGTTTGTAATTAGTTTTTGATAAGATAATATTCGTAGATGATTTACTTGTAATTAAAGGACTTAAACTAATTACAAAAGTAATATTATTGTTATTATGTTTGCTTAGAGTCTATTCTGTTATCTTATAAAATTAACGATAATATAATTCAAAAACAAGTATAAATGGATTTTGTTTTCAAACCTTGTTATTTAAAAGAATATTATTTGATAAAGGATTACTTAATTCATTATTACTCTTATCTTTATGTCTTTAAAGATTTTAGATATCTAATTATAATAATTTCAAATCATTAGAAGTTAGATTTTGAGATGTCTTCTTTAGAATATCAATGTATAAAAGAATAAGTAAAATATTAATGTTCAATGTTAAAATTAAAAACTTATATTATTGTTGTTATTTTGTATACTTTTATTAATATTAGACAATTCTTTGTCNTTTTTTACTTAAGTTTAAAAGTGTAAAAGTCTAGATATATACAAGATTTAACATAAAAACATAAACTTCTTTATAATAAGCATATCTTATATTCTTTAGTATTTAATGTAATAAACACAAAGCTTCTTTCATTATAAGAAAACAAATTATTAAGAGTTTTATCTACTAGTTTTTAATATTTTAGAATAAATAGATAAACAATGTACTTGATATTAAAACTTCATTATCCAAGTTTACTAAATTAGTTATTGTATCCTTATAAGGATTTTTGATAACATCAGTTGACTAAAACACATCTTCTTCTATTATTCTTAGTTGTTTATTTACTTTTACCTTAAGTTTTTTTTAAAATAAGTATTTGTCTAATATTTGCTTAATTAATCCATGTATTCTTCAACTTGTTGTATAAAGTTATAATTTATATTAGTATATTATTAAATATATTATAAGTTACAAACTTACTTATCATTTGTAACCCTTTTAATTTAATTAATTGTTATTTGTTATTAGTCTTATATTCAAAAATTACATGTCAAATTATATAACAAACTAATATTATTATCTTTGCTCTTAAAGGTTTAAACATATGCTTAGTTGATTTATCTACTCTAAGGCTAAATGGTTGACTATAAAAACATTATACAATAATAAGAATTATTATCTTTATTATAAATCATGTTTGTTATAACTATAATTATTTAATAAACTTAATAAAAATGCAGTATAATAAAAATATTTTATAGAAATCCTTACAAGTAAACAAATCTGAAAGAAGTAATTAACTAATCATTACTTGATTATTATTATCAAAGAATAAGTAATAACTAGTTATTAAAGTTTGAATTTGTATTATTAATCTTGTTTAATAATTGTTTAAATTGTTAAACATTTAAATTGGTTAATAACCATTTATTAAATAAAATAAAACTTACCTTTTATATTATGTAAGGTAATAGAAGTAAGAAAATGTTATTATACTTGATATTCAAAGAACTTCAATATATTATTAATTGATTATGTTATACTTCTTTTATAATATTATTCAAATGAAAAACTTATGTTTACTACTAAGAAGTAAACTCTATTCTAAGCTAGTTTATAACTATTACTACTTGAAGAATTTATAACATTTATATGGATACATGATTATCATTATCATTATATGCTTTATGTTCTTTTTACTTTATATTATACTAAAGAACATTAATATTAAAATACTTATATCATTTATAACAATGTTTCTTTAATCTTCAAAATAATGAAGACATTTTAGTATATTGTCTTGTTTTTTAATTTTGAGTAAATAATGTTAATTCATTAGTTTTAAAGTTAAATGATTCTTTTACTAACATTAATAATAATGATTATAAGTTAATAACAAGACTAAAACTATAAGAAATTGAATTTTAGTTGTTAAGCTTATATTGAAAAGTTCATGATTAGGATATTATATATTATATATAATTAAATAAATAAATATATATATAATTAATTGAAAATATAAAACTAAATCTTATATTAATTATTATCTGTCTTACTCTTTTTTGATTTTTAGAAAGATTATTTGATAATAAGGTTGATAAAATTTGTAAATTAGAAGATAAAACTTCAATGTTTGTTAAATTAGAATGTTAACTTCTTTGTTATATCTTCTAAAAATTAGAATTATACTTTATTAAAGAAAGTTCATCTTCACTTTGTTTATCTATGTTTATTTAATAACTAATTATTAATTATTTACTATATCAAAATCTTGATTAACTAATTATTTACTTATTTAAGATTGTTTATATTGTCTTTTAATTATTATTAGCAAAGTACTAATTTATTTAATGTAAATGATATAAGAAATAAAGATGATTATATATGTATTAAACTTGGTTAATTNAAAAAATGATATATTTACNAAAAAAGATTAAACAATGAGGAATTATTAAAATAGCTTTTATAATAATAAAGAAAACAATAACAAATAATAATAACAACAAAAAAAGGGAATTTGTTTTAATTAGTTAATGTTACCTTGTCTTATAATAGTCTAACTAATTAAAAAAAAATTACTTGCTTATATAAAGCTCTAAAAAAAAAAGAATATACTAACAAGAATAATAACATTTAACTTACATAAGATGATTATAATATATGAATAAAGGTTATAATTATTATATATTACCTTTATTTTAACATAGTGTTTATAAATGAAGATTAAAAATATTAATTAATTATATTATACAAGGTAAATTATAATAAAGTAATATGTTAATAATTATATAAATATTATATGATATAAGTCGAAAATACTATAAGAAGTTAGTTAGGTTATACAATTGATTATATATAATAGTAATATAAGATTATAAACAAGTAGTTTGTAAAGTTATAAGTAAGTAATAAGNAAATAAGAGAAAAGGAAAAAANGAAAATTGNTTCTANNTTATAATTATTATAACTATTACTATATATAAATTACTATAACTGTTATTATACTTATACATAAGCAAAGCCTCAGTATAAAGTACAAGCATTCCTTACTACACTTATAATGAGAAGTAATACTAAACTATTATTATAATTATTATAATTATTATTACTCCAAGTTATTATAATAGTTATCATATTAACAAGTAACTTAAGCAAATGCCTAAATTGAAAACATATTTTATATAATCAAGGGATTAACCAAGAATAATGAATTATGTTACATAACAAACACAAAAACACTGAAAATATATTATATTAAAATATTACTTATCAATTTTTAAATTAGAATACAAGAATAACAAATCTACTAGATTAATATTACAAGTTACTCTAACAGTTATTTTAATTATTACTTTATATTATATTATTTGCAAAAACCATAATTTCATTAATTGTTAAATCTTAAATGTTATATATTTTATTTTATTTATAAACTTCTGAAATTATATTTTGTATTTATTATAGTGTAATACNTTTTTATTTCCTTTAAAAATTAAATATAATTAATTATTATATAATAAGACATGTTAATATATATTAGAATAATATATAATAACATGTTTAATTGAGTTTACTATATGTTTTTGATTTTGTTTTCATTTTATTTATATAACATTATATACTTACTTGTTACTGTTGATATTCAAGAAGNTTTTTCTCCTTTTCGTTGTATACAATTATTATAATATTTTTAACTTTAAACTTGTTAATTTCTTTGATAATTATACATTTAAACTTGCTTAAACAAGATATATTATATATAATTCATAATATGCTTATCTTTTTCTTCTTGTTATAATATGTTAATGTTGAGAGTAATATATTGGTTACATGCACGTGATACTCACATGTCATGTAGACTAGTCCTGATTAGGTAGTAAGAGCGAGTGAAGCTCTTACAGCTTTGCATTACTCTTACCCCCTTTTCGAATAATAATTATAGAATAGTACAACGAGTATATTATATATAATTATGTATTATACTTCATGTTATAAGTAAATTGACATTGATCAGTTTATACATACAGATCAGGAGATTATTATTCAATTGGTTAAATATTAAGCAGTTTACTTTTGAAGTTGAATCTTAGGAGATTACAACTTCTGTTTAGTTAGACATTTAACAGTTTACTTACAAAGTTGAAATTTACTTAGTTAAAAGGAGAAACAACTATTTACTAACTTATAACTTGATTAGTTGGATATTAAGCAGTCTACTTTTGTAATTGTTATTATTAAACTTGTTTTTGCTAAAAATAATATGTTTAGTTAGATGTTAAGCAGTTTATTTATAAAGTTATATAATTAGCCAATTGACTAATTCTATTCAAAAAACTACTCTTTTACAACTTATTTTTATTAATTTCTATTCAAAAACCATTTATATTCTATATTACTCTTTTTATAGACTAGAAACAATATGTTAAAACTATAATCTTTCATCTTACCTTTACTTTCATCATAGAATTACAAGCTTTTATAAATATACAAGAGAATTTGAGAGCTTATAGAATTATAACAATTAAGAAGACTAAGAAGCTATTATACCCTTGAAGACATTTGTCCAAGCTTTTAAGATTACAAAGTTTATTACTTACAAGTAAATACTCTTTATACTTAAGCATAACTAGCTTTACTTTTTAACTACTTAAATATCTTGTATTAGTATTAGTAAACAATAATGTAAAGTTTAAGCATAATAAGAAACATAATNAAAAACAAAAGATATAAAAGGGAATATAAGGGAAAATAAGCTAGAAATTATTATAAAGATAATAAAGAACATTATAAAGGTAAATTAAACAGCATTAATCAAGAAATAAGAATAAGGAATAAACCTTAAGG
Organism: Scytalidium lignicola; assembly: GCA_002812745.2. Classification (NCBI taxonomy): domain Eukaryota; kingdom Fungi; phylum Ascomycota; class Leotiomycetes; genus Scytalidium; species Scytalidium lignicola. The sequence goes on from NCSJ02000362.1 coordinate 36,591, forward strand.
ATGTTATTATAAAGGATATATAAGAATATTTAACTATTAAGGTTTACAAGTATTACCTTAACAAAACTAGTAATACAAACTTATAAAACTTATTCTAAGAGGACTTCAAGAACTTTACAATCAATACTTTTAAGGTTATTACTTAGAAAGAAATACAAAGCTTATAGAATTATATTTATTACAATAGTATATATGTAATGTATAATATCAAGAGTATTACAATTACTTAAACTCTTATAAACATTATACAAGAGGAGGAATAACACTTATAAAGTGAAGAAGACTTTTAACATACTTCTTAAGACTTCTAAAAAGAACTTATTACCTTTGTAATTATTATACTTCTTATAGCTATTTACTTTATAAATGCTCAAATTAACCTTAAAGTTCTTAGTTCAATATATACAAGTTAAGAATTAAGTACTTTTCTAACCTTTATAATCTTTTAGAATAATTACTAACAGTTTTACAAGTTATAATAAGATTATAACTCTTATTATAAGCTTAGCCTATTATCATCACCTTCAACTTAGCTTATATATATAAAACAAGTCTTTGATATTATCAAGATATATATAGAAGATTAAAAGTACAATAAAGTAATTAACAACTTCAAATACAAATTAATAATCTTCAAAAGTTATTATGAACAAGTAAAATTGTCAGAAGAATTTTATATTAAAGTATTCCTTATTATGTTAACAAGGTTAACAAAAGGCTATTTTATTATTAATAACCTTGTTAAACGCATATTCAAAGAAATATATACTTACTTATACAACTTTTATAAAAGACTTATATATTATCATCAAATTTATACTAAATAAGAAAGTATAATGTTAACCTTGATTATAATTATAAATGTTACAAGATTAATTGAACAAGTTAATTAGTGTAAGCCTAAGGCTTAGTACATGGTAAATGTGCATAAAGAACTTAATAATTAGAGGATTATGTGATTAGGATTATAAGATCAGAATGATTTAATGATTTAAGAACTTAGATTAAGGGATTAAGGTGATCTAACAATCTAACTGTATTTTATTATTTATATAAGTATACTGTAAGAATATAAGAGTAAATTCCTTGTGTTCAACCTAAATACATTACTAGATTTTACTTTTGATTTAGTCAACTACTTGTATATTATATATTTCCATTATCTTTGAACATTTACCTTATCCTTAGTTATTTAATAACTTGAATAGTATAGTTTTATAACATTTTAAACATTACTTATCTTGATAAATTAGGATTTAGAAACAGATATACTAGTAAATAATAATAATAATAAATAACAACTTGAAGAAAGTTCTAAAAAAAGGTTCTGAAGAAGGCTTTGAAGAAGAATCTAAAGAGAGATTTAAAGAAGTATTTGAGGAAAGTTTAGAAGATAATTCTAAAGAGGATTAAGGTAAGGATTAGACTATTGAGGAAGTTAATATCCAGGAAGGAATGTTAGAAAAAAGTTATTATACTACTAAAGTAACTTATTAAGTTAACAAAAGAATTAATTGTTAGAGAATTATTAAGAGTTATAAGAAAGAAGTTAATACTTTTATTACTTAAACCTAATCCAAAACTAACTTTAGTATTAAGAGTTCTAAGTCTAGACTTAGATCTAGACTTTGAACTAGAAAACAATATTGAACAAATCTTAATAATGACACTTAAAGAAGTTAAAATTGTTAGACTAAACTTGTTTTACAAGAATAAGAAGAAGTTTAAAATATATCTTGCTTAGACAAGAACTTATTTAGTACTAAATGATTATCTACTGTTAAAGGATATGTACAAGGTTTTATAAGTATTAACATACTTAAAAGGAGATTGAAACTTAGTTTTAACCCTTTAAGAACAAATAGTTCATGACAAATAAGAAAATAATAAAATAAGTAATAATTAACATTATTACAAGTTAAGTCAATTATATAAGAGAACTTAAATGCTTGTATAAAGATGTTGACGNAAAAAAGGAATGTTAAAAGACATTTAACTTATCTTAAACAAACTAAGAGCCTTAGTAAATATATAATACTTTATTATTAGTATGTAATATTAGTTAACTAAGAAGAAGAAGTATATATATATTAGTATAAGATTAACTTAAAGGACTTTATTAAAGAAGAATTGTATTAAAGGCTTGTAATTATTACATTTAATATTCTTGTTAACTTATTTATCAAAATTAAGAATGAATAATATAAGATAAGCTTGAACAAGAAAAGAGGATCTTACTTTAACAGAAGAAAGTCTGATAAAAAGAAGGATTATAATAACTTTATAAAGTTAAATATTATGNAAAAAAGNAAAAGACTTTTAAGGGAAAAGGAAAGAAGTATTATGAAGAAAAGAATAAGAAAGGGAATTCCTTTAGAATTTCCTTTGAGGAACTTGACAAGAGAAGAAAAAACAAGTTATATTTTAAATATAGACTTCTTGGAYATATARTAAAYACTTATAAGAARGACAATAAGTCAAGTTTATTAGTTAAAGTTAAAGTTATAAGAATCCTGAAAATCATAGATATCTTATTAGAATCTTCAGAAGAGGAAGACTTTGAAGACAAAGAAGAAAACTCTTCAGAAGAAGAAGTTTGTTAAGACTTAATAATTATACTATATTATGTTATTAAAACAAATGCAAACAAGATAACAATAATAAGAATCCTTAAAACAAACTTAATACTCATAATAAGGACTTAACATATAAGATATTCTCAAGATAAGGAGACAACTAAGAACTAAAGTAAATAAAGATCAATGTTAAGAGTTAACAGAATCTGGATAATTATACCAGTAAATTTCAAGGTTATACTAACAGAACAATATCTTGTTTCTAAGGAGTTATTAATCTTGAGGTATTATCTAACAATTAGCATAAGAAGACTAAGAGGATAAGAAATCCTAGACAAAAGCCAACTTTATAAGACTGTATAATAAGAAGAGACAATTGTCAAAGAACAAAAACTTAATCTTAAAAACTTTACCTTAGTCTACAAGATTAACCTTTAAAACATTATTATAAAGAAAAGAATATATAAGTTCCTCTTATCAATAAAAANGAACTCAGATCCAAGACAACTTTAACCAGATGCTTAAAGATGCCTAGATAATAATAGAAGAAGGATTAAGTTATATCTTATAAGAATAATACAACTTATAACAAGAAGGACTTTTAATGATAACCTTTTAGCAAAACCAAACAAAAAGCAAAAACACAATATAAAGAAATCTAAGGCCTAGGAAAATCAGTAGAATAATTACTTAAAGTTAAACAATACTATGCTTAACAAGAATAAAAAGAACTAGTTAAGATTATTATCAAACAAGTTAATTAGGATAAAGAAGTATTACTTACAATTAATAAATTAAAGAAAGAGTTATTATCTTTAGAACTACTTATCATGTTACTAAACAAGGATAAGTTAATACAAAGAATTGATTAACAGTTCAACTAAGAAATAACAGTATACTCTTTAAATTCTAAAGAAAGAACTTCTAAGAAAAGTAATGTCTTTATTACTAAGATAAAAAANGTACTTTAAAAACGAAATAGTAAAATAAGTATAAAATGTATAAGCATTCATCAATAACAAAAGTCTTGATAAACAAAGACTAAGAGATTTAACTATAAGATGTAGTATACTATTTGAAGAACTTTAGGAAAATGCTGAAGGTTTAAAAATTAAAGATGATGTATTAGTTGATAATGTTAGAAATGTTAACCTTTACTTTATAAATAATAAAAGTTTATTATACATTAATATAAAATTGTATAAAAAGCTAATAAAAGCCTTGATTAATTTAAGAGTTAAGAGAAACTTTATTAGTGAACAAGTTGTAAAACAACTTAAACTCAGTATAAGAGTTAAAAACAACAATTACTTAATATTGTTAATAAACAATACTAAGGTTCAAAAGTATATCAATGTTCAAACTCAGAACTTAGATATGAAATACAATGAAAACCATTAAGAAAAGATATCTTTCAATATTACAAGATTAAGAATATATTAAGTTATATTAAGAATTAAATAGATGAAGAAGTATAATCTAATAATTGATTAGAGAACAAGTATGATTATCTTCTTAGAAGAAGAACAAAATTCAATGTCCTTAAGAGTTGTCTATATTAACAAAACTATGAAATATATTCTTGAAGAATATTATGAATAACTAGAACTATTCATAAAAAGACTTGATAGTTTAACCTTACCTGAGTATAAACCATAAGATCATAAGATAAAGCTTAAAGAGAAGTTTAGACTAGCTTATAAACTAATTTATTAAACAACTCTTACTAAA
>NCSJ02000363.1:0-40698 GCA_002812745.2 Scytalidium lignicola
AAATGGGCCTGGCGGCGTGATGAGTCAGGGGGAGGGCTCGCTGCAGGAACGACCACGAATGTTAAATCTCAACAACCACCGTCCCCGAACAAATACTGCAGCAACCGAATCTCCCGTGTTCACAAATCCCTACCCCTCGCCTTTAAGTTCTCATCCACCATATCCACCACGGTCACCAATACCAGGTCGACAAGATTCACTTCTGCCGAGATCGAATACTTCGACAGGTCGTGTGGCTCAAGTTCGACCACCACCGCGTCCGATTGAACTCTATCGACCCTCCACTGCTCCCCTACAGAACTACTTACCTACACCAGGAATACCGCCCTCACAAACCAGAACCTCCGAGGCCTCCCGACTTCGTGCTCTCGAAAATGCTCCTAGATCACAAACTGCGGAAGGGAGGCGGACTCCGGAAGTCTTGACCCGAAATGAGACATTCCCTAGACAGAGGCAGCCCGGTACTAGAGGTCCATATGATCCACCACGGTATGGTGCATATCCTCCAGCAGCATCTGCCACATCAGCCACGTTTCCCTTGGTACATGAGGATACAGAATATGAGGTGGATGACAACTATTATGACATGACAAGGGATAGAGGGCTATCGGCATCATCCGCCACTAGAACTGCCGTGCCACCGCATATTGTTCCCCAACTACGACCCTCTGCATCTATACCGGACTACCAGACACCAGACTCGATATATTCCAGGCAAAGGAACCTCTATAATCCTAATGCTCGACCAACCAACAAAGGGCTTGGCCAGCCAGATGGCACCTACGTACCCTATCGTCGGGAGCCCTTACCAATGCCAGGTGGATTTGACAGTGAGGAGGCACGTGCTAGTTTTAGGTCTGCATTGACTACAAATTCCAGTTACTTGGGCACAAGCGGGACGGAAAGGAGTAGCGTTGTGACTAAGAGTAGCTCGGCTACGTCAATTTATGGGAGAGATGAGGGCATGAGTGTTGATGATGCTATTGGAATGTATGAAATGGGATTTGAGGATTCAGGCGAAGAATATGAAGAGGATGACGATCAGGATATAACAAGACCGTCATCGAGGTTGCAGTCGTCAAGGCCTTCAACGAGGCTTCAGTCATCTAGACCGTCTACGCCAAGTCCGCCACCGAGATTTCAATCATCAAGTCCACCGTCGCATAGACCACCGCCACCACCTGGACCGACCGAAAACTCAGAGGTAGAAGAGACTGAAGTGGAAACGACGAAAACAGAAGAGACAAGAGTAGAAATCACGGAAGCAGCAGAAGTAGAGAGAGAAAGGATGATGGTGGATGAGATCAAAATGAATCAACCGAACAATGGCTTACTTGGATTACCTGCTCCTAACCCTAATTTCCTCGTACGGGACTCAACATCTTTCTTTTCAGGTGGAGCGAACACGCCGAGTATACATGAGGTAGACGAGGATCTAGAGATAGATATGGAGGAACCATTCTTCGACGAGAAACCTCGGCCCGGGACGAATGGGTCATTGGAATTCGACAGTACCAGGGATCGATACGGATTCCGCAAGGCTACGCAGTATGTGACCTTAGAGCAATACGAGGCGTGGAATGGTCCATATACAGAATATCTCGCTCGACGAAGGAAGAAGTGGGTTGTCTTGATGAAAGAGAGCGGCCTGCATACGGATCATCCAATTCGGTTTCCTACGAAGTCTACTAAGGTCAAACGTTTTGTGAGAAAGGGGATCCCCCCAGACTGGAGAGGAGAGGCTTGGTTTTATTATGCTGGTGGACCCTCTATGATTGCAAAGCATCCAGGAATGTATCAACAACTTGTAACGACGGCTCAAAATGGTGGACTGAGCCAGACAGACGATGAGGCTATTGAGAGAGACCTCAATCGAACCTTTCCTGACAACGTCCTGTTCAAGCCTGATCCTCCTCCTCACAGTAATGGAGAGGAAGCTGATCAAGCATCTCCACCGGAAACCCGAAAATTGAAATCCCTCCGTCGGGTTCTCCGGGCATTTGCAGTCTACAACCCCAAAATCGGCTACTGTCAATCCCTTAACTTCCTCGCTGGCCTTCTTCTCCTTTTTATGTCAGAAGAGAAATCATTTTGGATACTGAACGTCATCACCCGCGTCTATCTGCCAGGAACCCACGATGTGAACCTAGAAGGCGCCAACGTGGACCTGGGTGTCCTCATGATGAGCATTAGAGAATCTATGCCATCGATCTGGGCCAAGATAGGCGGCGAGCTTGACGGAACGGCCGATGACGGCAATGGCTCTATGTTGCGTCTGCCTCCAATCACGCTTTGTGTCACGGCTTGGTTCATGTCCTGCTTTATTGGTTCCCTGCCTATTGAAACAACCTTACGTGTCTGGGACTCGTTCTTTTATGAGGGCTCGAAGACCATATTCCGAGTTGCAATGGCCATCTTTAAGGTTGGCGAGGTGGAGATTCGAGCGGTGAACGATCCCATGGAGATCTTCCAGGTAGTTCAAACCATCCCGCGGAGATTGATAGATGCCAGCGCGCTCATGGAAGCATGCTTCAAGAGAAGGAATGGATTTGGGCATTTAAGCCAGGACACGATTGAGACTCGGCGGAAGGAGCGTAGGGCTGGGTATGCGGAGGAGAGAGCTATAGCAAAGGGCGAGCTGCCGACTCCAACACAGTCTGGATGGAAGGGGGCACGTTTCGCCAAGAGACGTGCTAAGACTCGAGTTGAAGGATGATTTGAGCATATATACAGTTACAGAGATTCACACATATCAATCGAGCAATCAATAGCACAAAAGAAAAAAAGGCATAAGGGTTATGAATTTTAGGGAGGATATGGTCGCAACCGAGTTGGCAAGATCGGTGAGATTCTATGGAATGGATTCTTAGAAGAAGAAAAAAGCACACGCAGGATATATGGGAGTTAGTTTATTTTTGTTACGACTGTTATGATATGAGACAGACAGGCATGGCTCGTAAGATGGCATGCCATGACCAGAGATGCAATAGACAAAAGGTTCGTGAGAACCATGGCAGCAACCTACTACTCAACACCGTGCATTGCTCTACTGGTTGCGTGGATCTCTTGTGTATTATAGTTTTGGCATGTAAAGAAAATGTAATTTAATTCTAGAAATGCAGCAATCATTATTCTGCATTCATGAGCATNCCCCCCTTTTCACCAATGGGGTGGCAGCCCCAGGCACGGGGGTACGTACCAAGCTGAGTCGATTGCTGACCTCGGTCAAATTGTCAAATCATGCGTCTCACTCCAATGAATTCCTCCGTGACCTCCAGCCCCAGCCCAGCCCCCGGACCAGTCCGCCTCGCCCAGGCCCGCGAAGAACCGAGACACACAAACAAGGAATTTGTCTCCTGCTTCTTCTCACCTTGGCACATTCCAACCTACCAAACACTAGAAAGCACCAACACCAACAAATGCATATCGAAAACAGTCACAACTCCAGATCAAGTAGCACCTCCCGGCCATCCATGCGAGCGCCAATTCACCAGAAACTACACCGAGCGCATCGATCACAGAGCCGTCGCGACGCTGAGCGCCGTCGTGGAGCACCTTGAGGAGGAGGAATAAAGCAGAGGAAGAAGAGGAAGAAAGCCAGCGCGATCTGAGAGAGAGCGACGGCGACAGCGTTTTCAAATGCCGACCTCAACTATTACTACGATTTCTGCTGCGGCAGCAACGACCTCCATGACCACCGTCGTGCGAGGCTTCCATACGCCGGTCGTATCGGGAGACGAGGACTCCGACTATGGACCTAAGAGCGGAGTACATACTCCCCTCGATCCAGGCTCGCACCGCAAGACAATGAAGACCAAGCACATCAATGATGTCGTCAGCGCCAACAGCTCCCCCATGCTGCGGTCCACCTCATCGCAGGGACTTGGTGGGATCAGCCTGCTGAAGATGAAGCTCGATCCCCTCAGCCTGGACACAACTTCGAATACGAACTCGCGCTCGAGCTCTATTCCGCGCAGGAGCAGGAGCCAATTGAGGAATCAGCCAGGTGGCAGTGCAGCTACGTCGGTAGATGGGTTTAGTGACGATGAGAGCAGCGTGACGACCAGCTACGAGGTGCCGCTGGAGCATGATTTCGTGAGTGAGGAATGTCCTGAAGGTATGGGAAATGTAGCTGTCGATGGAGAGAGCTCAGATCAAGGATCCGACCCGGTTCCGAAGAAGATGACGGCGCAGGACTTCGAGCCCTTGAGATGCCTCGGGAAAGGCACCTTCGGCACTGTGATCCTGGTCAAGCAGCATTCCACGGGGAAGCTTTACGCACAGAAACAATTCCGTAAGGCATCTATTACGGTCCACAAGAGGCTGGTTGAGCAGACCAAGACCGAGCGTACGATACTCGAGAGTGTGAACCGACATCCCTTTGTTGTAAAGCTGTTCTATGCATTTCAGGACCAGGAGAAGCTGTATTTGATTTTGGAATACGCTCAAGGTGGTGAACTCTTCACGCATCTTGCTCAAGAGCGCATGTTCACTGAAGAAGTGGCCTCTTTTTACATGGCTGAAATGGTACTTGCTCTCGAGCACCTCCACACTAATCTAGGTGTCGTCTACCGCGATCTGAAGCCAGAGAATTGCCTGCTTGATGCTGAGGGCCATCTTCTGCTTACGGATTTTGGACTGAGCAAAGTAGCAGTTGATGAGAACGACAAGTGCAACTCTCTACTTGGAACGGTCGAATACATGGCCCCCGAGGTCATTCTAGGCCAGAAGTATGGCATGGCGGTTGACTGGTGGTCCCTCGGTGCACTAGGATTCGACTTGCTCACAGGTAGTCCGCCCTTCCAGGGCCAGAACCACGCCAAAATTCAGGAGCGCATCGTGAAGCAGAAATTGGTCATGCCTTATTTCCTCGGTCCAGACGCAAAAGACCTGCTTACTCGCCTCCTTCGCAAAGAGCCCAACAAGCGCCTTGGATCAAACATGCCGAAGGACATGCAGACGATGAGGAAACACCGCTTCTTTCGCCGCATTGATTGGAAGAAGTTAGTCAAAAGGGAACTTGAACCGCCGATCCAGCCGCTGATTACGGATCCTGAGCTAGCCGAGAACTTTTCGTGCGAGTTCACCGAGTTGAGCTTGAGTCCGGTTGTTACGACCAAAGAGAGTCCTTGGAGTACGGCAGGAGCAGGAAGTGCGATTGATAATCCGTTTGGTGGATTTAGCTATGTTGCTAGTTCGAGCTTGTTGGAGAGCAATGGGTTTTGGGGGATGGATAAGAGTGAATTTGCAGTCTAGAGAGGAGAAGTTAGAGACTATTTTTTGCATTATTTGCAAATTGGGCGAAGATAAAGAGCGCTCGCCTTCTGCTATTCGATGAATTTCAAGATAGCTTGATATTACACAGATTAGAAAGAGCTTTTAGAACGATACGAAAGATGCATGCCTTGCAAGATGGCGTTCTTTCAGCCTAGACGCTTCATTTCTACAGATATTTTTTGGCTTTGTGTGTCTCTTTTATTCTTTTTATACTTGTTATCATGGATATGGATGGAGGAAACACAGGTTAATAACATGGCGCAAGGGCATTGACCCCACTGGCAACGGAAAAGTTTCGGGTTTGCAATTTTCTTCTTTCCCTTCCTTTCTACGTCTAGCAGAGCAGAGGCTTAATATGGAGTGGTTGGTTGTGTTTAGCTCATAGATTTAAAGTAGACAAGAGTACATCAGAGTCTAAAAATAGACAGTTGTGATTTTTCTCAGAAGAAAGCCCTTGTTTTGGTGAGGATATAAGAGTATATATGATGTGGTGATGTCCTGAGGGAGTGTTTAAGGGGGTATTGAACCCTTTTGCTCTCCCTTCTCTGCTCTGTTCCTCATGATTGATATTACATGTTGGTATATATACAATGCCATATTTGTTCCTCCTCATCTAGATCCGTATATCTTACATCGCTGACTAACATACATGGTTCTTCCATACCAGCTGTACTTCCATAATACAAAAGAAATAAACCGTCCCAAGTTATGGTGAGACTTCCTAAATCAAACAAAGAAAAGTTCAAGCCTTCATCTTCACCACTGCCTCATCATCTACACTCTCAGCCTCGTATCTCCTAGGAATCAGTCCCTCGGCCATAGAAATAGCGCCATTCATATCATCCTTATTAAATAAGAACAAGCCCTGAATAGCAGCCGTGCTTGTTCCCCTCGAGGAAGATTGTTCCACCATCGTCTTCTCATCTACCTTTCCAATCAATCCCAATTCCTCTAGCCGCTGCAGAAATTTCTCCCTGCCCTTTCCATCGACATCCACATCCCCGTAAAATCTGTCCCACATCTTCCCCGCCTGGTACCGTGACGCTTCGCCGATCCTGATTGTCATGTCCACTCGTCCAGGCCGGATCAATGCCTCATCAAGCCGCTCAATATGATTTGTTGTTAAGAAAGCAATTCTCTCCTCTCCAGCCGCAACACCATCTAATGCATTCAATAACCCAGAGAATGTCACATTAACACCACTATACCCATCATTATCCACATTACGTCGATTCACAAACGCCGCATCAGCATCTTCAAGTAGAAGAATCGTCCGCGGCGGGACCTTGGTAAGTAAATGCGCCAACTTATCATCCGTCATGCCTCGCTCGCTCAGGTTGATAATCGCAACACCAAAGTCCAACTCCCCCGCCAACGCCTGGATGAAGGAACTCTTCCCGCTACCCGGAGGTCCATAAAGGAGGTAACCCCTCCGATACGGAATCCCACGCGAGACATACCACTCCTGCCGCGCCAGAAAGTCCCTCACATCCACCACAATGCGCTCTTTAATCCCGCAATCAAGCACCACGGACGCAAGCGGTCTTTTCCGTCTTGCTTCGCCGAACGGAACCCATTCTGTGCCACGCGCGGTGTACATGGTTGTTTTCCCTTCTGCTGCGGCTACGGCGAGGGCGTGCGCTTCGGCGAAGATGGATTCGAAGACGTGGCGGTGGGCGTAGAGCGTGGTGAGGGTGACGGTCTCGTGGGGTTCGCCGGTGTTCAGATTCGCGGAGCTCTGTTTCTCGCGGGTCACGGCTATGAAGGCGTTGTTGTGACGGATGATGTGCCGGCCGTAGCCTGGTTGAAGGAAGAAATGGGCGTGGGTTGGACCATTGTCTCGTGCTCCTGCTCCTGCTCCTGATATTCCTCTTGGGCTGCCTGTTCTAGATACGGTGGTTCTCATGCTCAGGTGATGGATTCGTGTTAGGTTTTTGGTTAAGAGCCCGGGTGGCTGGGGTCGTGGGAGAGAGAGCCATGCTAGGATCCATTGGTAGGAATCGTCTTGCTTGCTGATTTCTAGGTCGACGAGGAGACGGCGTTTGATGAGGTGGGCGGATTGGATTGCTGTTCGTCGGGCGAGGGCTGCGGCTGCACCGAGACCAGCAAGGCCGATGCCGCCAGCGAAGAGCGGATTGTTGAAAAGGGCGTCGAGGGGGAGGAAGGAGGATGAGGAGTCGGGGGGAGGGAGTATGGGGGGTTTGGATGGCGGTATGGACATGGTGATGGGTTGGTTATTGGATTGAAGATTTTCGCGAGGCTGAAGATTTTGGGTGATAGGGGACGTCACGGACACAAGGCTCACACTGCGCTAGGTACGGTTGATCAAACGGAAGCCTCTAACTTGCTGCTCAATTAAAGACNAAAAAAGTCAAGCACTTACTTTCAATATNAAAAAACCAGTCATGTTGTTACAAATTACGTCGTGTATTTTACTGAATAACATCTCTTATATCTTTACGATCAATATAATAATGTGGTTATTGATGAGGTAAATTAATCAAAAATCTCATAACTTTCCGTTTATTCTATAAAATTGTCTAGAATATAATGTAGACTTGACTATCAAATGTCCTTGTTAATATAATTGTTTTAGTGCTACCACAGTCATTGATTGAGAGTTCACATCCCCACGGGATTCAATTATACTACCCTCTCGGCACGTCTTTTTGAAGCTTGTATTTGCTGAGGAGGGCATCCCTCGATCTGATGATATGCTGAATCCTTTCTTCTTGGTCATGGCCAGTTGCTCGGATCATGAACCTAACAATAATGTGGTTATAATGGCGGAGCCAGATACCCTGTTTCAACCCTCTTGCAACTTAGAGCGCAAGATTTCCAACATTGCCTTCTCTTCACTGTCCAACGAGATACCATCCGGCACATGGATATGTTCTCCTGTAATAAGAAACTGCGGACCAAGACCCTTCATAAACTCATCGTGACTCTCTCTAGTCGCACCATAATCACTCCCTCCTTTCTCTTCAACTCGCGCTTGCCCTCCTTCTTCAACATCCCATTTTCGAAGTTGTTGCAGATCAACAGGAGTCCACCAATACATTGGGAACTTCCTCTGAATATTGTTCAGCACACAAGCCACCGCTAGCATAAGTACGCTGCCTAATAAAACTAAGGGAAGTAGGAACCATCCTAGTTCCGTGATCTCATCAGAGGTGGCAGCCAACAGCGCCGTGGCACCGGCGGGTGGATGGACGGTGTTAGTTATACCCATGAAGGCGGAGGAGATGCCCACAGCTAAGGCGCCTGCAATCCAGCGGAGGTTCTCGAAGTTAGAGTTGAGGTGGAAGAGCTTGGTGATACCTGTGCCGATGGTGGCCGCAAATAACTGGCCGAGGACGATATTGCGGGGTTGAGCGAGGGGGGACTCGATTGTGTTGTATTCAAGGATGGCGGCTGCTCCCTGTGAGTGTATTAGAAAAGATGGCCCCTTTGTATATTATGATTTGTAGGAGGGTGATAGAAAGACAGAGGGGGGAAAGATTAACTGCAGAGTAGAGTTTCAACGTACCATACTGCCAATGATAATAGGTGTGCCTTTAGCTCTCAAAGCATCGGTATGAAAGACTGCTTCAATGAGCAATATCCCCGTGAACGACCCCAAGAAGGACCAGAACCAGACCAAAGGGCTTGGAATTGGATGTCGGTGTTTTTCGTGATGACCAAGCAGCCATGACACCGGTCTGGGGAGTAGATGAACAAAAGAAGCAGGGACAAACGGATTGATGTAGCGGTCTACATCAAAGTCGAAAGGGATATCAGGCATGTTCGAGTGCCAGTTACCCAATCGTGAGACAATAGTATTTAGAAAGAGAGCACGAAAAGAGCAAAGAACGAGTGAGAGAGAGAGAGAGAAGAGAGATAATAAGCCCAACCTATTGACGGACTCACCTTTACAAGCCCTACCATTTTATTTAAAATAAACCCCCTTTGGTTCTCATGGTATTGCGTTGCCCCCAGAGCCGAGTCTGGTGTTGATCAAATAAGGAAGTGTATGACAACATGAAATAAGCATCTCCGGCGCGGAAGTCACTCCACCGCTAAATTACTATGCAAAGGTACTTTAACACGAGAGGAAGAGCTGGATTAAGTAAGCAAGCTGGAGTGAACATGAGGCAAATAATAATGAGGGAACGCCGCGATGTGTCAGAGACATTATTCGGTGAGACAGAGGGAGTTGTTGAAGGTGCTGATGACGCATTTGGTCCGCTCGTTTTCTGAGGTTCGAGGCTGAGAGGCCGTGGAGATGAGATGACAAATGAGCGATTCCAGCAACGGAATGACGTTGACACAACGTTGGTGATCTTAAGGGTACAAGCAAAAAATGCAATATTCTGCTGGAGTGGAGTGTATTTGTGAAGTTTTCACTTGATGCCGACCAAGCTCCTTTGTTCCGGCCCTAGCTCGGAGTTGGGGGAAGACGTCATAGAGGATTCTCGGATACGAATATAAGCGCTTCAGGCTTTGGTTTTATAATCAGAAATAGATGGTAAATGGATTTTAACTTGTGTTAGTGTTTTGTATTGCAGGGGTAATAATATTAATCTTGAAATGGGTAGATTTGAAAAGGGACGTCTTGCCAAGACAGCCAAGGCCCTAATATTATAAACAGTACGCTGAGATTGCCTATAACTACAGCGTGTTATAGCGTTGTAATAGCCTATAACTAGAGCACATTTCACTACTGTAAGAGCCTATAACTGTACAGTACCATGCTCAACCACTAAAATCACACGTTATTCACTATAATCATTATAGTTATAGTATATTCAATTACTAAAACACTTATCACCACAACATACTCAATCACTATAATCACTATAATTAGAACATTTTTAACGATACGAAAGTATGGAAGTACCTATTGTTTTTTNGGGGGGGTTAAATTGACCTTACAAGTTAGCTAATTTGGAATAGATGATTTAATAGCTTTGGCTTTTTAGCGTGCTCCTATGACGTCTCCCATAACCAGGGGCTGGACAGCCGAGTTTGGTCGACATCAAGTGAATACTTCCACAAATCTGGATATAATATTCACCTATCGGCCGGCGATTAACGAATGGCCTATATTTACTTGTGGCCTGAAACAAATATTTTGAAAAGCTAAAAAAACGAATAAGCTGGGTAGAGGGAAGGATCCATTGTATCTCGAAAGACTTCACGGAGCATGGTTAGTCCTCATACTATTGATGACCTTTCGTCATTAACCTAGTTTAGGACGCAATAAAATCACGATTTGAAATGGAAGTGAGCTTAGTAAATAAGAACTCTAGTGGGATTTGCACAAGCTACAGACGAGGTGAAGACACACCTCCAGTTTGGCGATTATGACGCAAAGGATTTGTTGGATAAGCAGGAACTGACCTAGATGGTCAAATGAATTGGGAGAGACTCCCCCAATGCATCAAACAAGAGAAAATGGATTTATTTCGCTTGAATGATGGCCTAAATACGCCTCCTTCATTCAGGGATGCAGTAAAAGCTGCGGAAGCTGCAGGATCGATTAGTAGCCGCTAATTAACTTGGGAGATCCTGCAATATGGAAGGTGGAATACATTCGCACACAATGGTTGGAAAGCAATGTACGATAGGTGCGATTACCATAGAATGGCCGATGCGGTCTCAGAAGATATTGAATGAGTATTTCGGTACAATCATGGATCCTTCAATTCATACCAGGCAATGAGCCTCGAGGAGGTGGAATCGCGAAAACGCGTGAAAGAGTTAGTGGAAAGTAAAAAGGATTCTGTTTTCCAATGGTTGAAGGAGGAAAACGGAGTTGCTTGTTATAACCTGGTTGAAAAAGAGCAGAAGAGATTGGATAGACTACTGGAACGGCTTGAGCAGCAGCACCAAACTGATTTCGAGGCGACCAGACTAGCCATCAGTCTCCACAGTATTAGAAAACNAAAAAAGATCAGTTGTCAATAGTTGATCAAAGTATAAACTATTACAATTATAATGCCACTGGCGTTTTAAAGTTCATAATATTTACTTTTATAATATGTCAATTGTTGAAGTTTATATATATACATTACATCAATCTGCTTATCCCCCATCCCATTATCACAATCATGAGGTAGNAAAAAAGAAGATTAAGCCTTACTACAATCAGGCTCAATTTTTATCAAGCGGGAACCGATCAATAAACTTGAACGTCTTCAAACCACCCTCAAATTGCTGCACAAAGCTGTTAAATCCGGCATCTGACGAACTGAAGATTCCAGGCTTGGTCGTCACACCCGCAAGCTTCAACACGGACGACGCACCACCTAGAACACCAATGGGCTTACCCCATCGGTATCCACTCGTCACGATCTGAAGCGGGCGGCCAGCAGGGAAGAACGTCGACGAGGCTTCGTTCGTGAAGAGACTCTGGGCACCATCCGTCACGATGATGCCGTCGAAAGCAGTCGCGTCGGCGGCAGAGTAGGTCTGAGAGATGCCCGATGCAAGCGTCTCACCTACGACAGCGACGTTCACGCCTGAGGAGGCGAGAGCGGATTTCAGGGCCGCGGCTTGGCTTAAGGAGGTCTTTGAAGCGGTGCTGGCTAGGATCCCGACATTCATGCTAGCGATGGTAGGCAGAGTGCTGTTAAAGTTGGAGACAAAGGCTGTGCGGTTGTTGTTGTAGAAGGTTGGGTCAGGGGCGGGGACATCGACACCAATGACTTCGGCGACACGCTTGGCGATGTCGTTACTGATTCTGTTGAGTTGTGTGATGACGTTCTGCTTGACTACCTGGTAGGTAAGGTGTGAAGCTTCGAAGCGAATGGCGTTGATGAGGAATTGTTGTTCAACGGGGAGCAGGGAATTGTAGAAGAGTCGTGGTTGGGACCAGACGTCGGCGAAGGTAGGAGAGGTGGCTCGGTTGAGGTTTCCACTGACGGTGCGGCCCGGTGCGGTGAAGAAGCCGTTGTTGACGGATTCGTTGGCTTGTTTTGGAGAGGCGCTGTTGAGAGTGTTGGGCGTGTATGAAAAGGGGTTCAATGGGATATAGTTTTGACCGGCGCCATCTCTGTTGTTGTTGTGGATTGGGATTCTGGGTCTGTTAATTGGGAGTTGCTCGAAGTTTGGCCCTCCATGGCGATTGAGTTGGGTGTCAAGGTAAGAGAAGATTCTGCCTTGGAGGAGAGGGTCCTCAGTGAAGTCAATGCCACGAACAATGTGTCCGGGTTGGAACTACGGATTGTTAGCTTTTGTGTCATTCCAAAAATCCTTTAATTTATATGGCTCTTACCATGATTTGCTCTGTCTCAGCAAAGTAGTTTTTGGGGTTCATATCCAGCTTCATAACGCCAATGAGTTGCACAGGCACCAGCTCCTCGGGAATGATCTTGGTAGGATCAAGTAAATCAAATCCAAACTTGAGTTGATCCGCCTCGTTGACGACCTGAATGCCCAATTCCCACTCGGGGCCATGTCCTGCTGCAATGGAATCCCAGAGATCCTGTCGGTGGAAGTCTCCATTCTTCCCGGCAAGGACTTGAGCTTCCTCCCAAACCAGACTGGCTCTACCTTGCTTGGTCTTCCAGTGCCACTTGATGAGCTTGGTTTCACCGTTGTCGTTAACAAGTCGGAAAGTGTGGATACCAAAGCCATCCATGTGGCGGAAGGATCGGGGGATACCGTTTCTAGCCATGGCTTAGAAGAGAGTGTGAAGAGTACTAGGCTGCTGGCTGAAGAAGTCCCAGGCTGTGTCATGTGCGGTGGCTGCCTGTGGAATTTCCCTATCTTGTTGCGGCTTCACTGCGTGGATAAGATCGGGGAAGAGGATTGCATCCTGTATGAAGAAGACTGGAATGTTGTTTCCAACGATATCTGTTGGCAATTGGGGTTAGAGCTTAGAACACTTCTCAATTTTCGAATTCTCGTGGTGCGGATGAACTTACCAAAGTTGCCCTCATCAGTGTAAAAACGAGTTGCAAAACCGTGGACGTCTCGAGTGGTATCCACGCTTCCCCTGCTGCCGGCAACGGTTGAGAATCTGACGAAGACAGGCGTCTGTTTGCCCTTCTTCGAAAGGAAGGAAGCTGCAGTGATGTTGCTGTAGTCGCCATAACTGGTGAATGTACCATGTGCACCTGCGATATTTTATTAGATATTTTATTTCTTCTCTCGATTACAGTTTTATTTTCTAAAGCTTACCAGCGCCTCTTGCATGAACAGCTCGTTCAGGAACCTATTGAGCATTCCCGTCTTAGAATTGAGTCCTATTAGTTGAGATACATGAGCACTTACACGTTCATGGTCGAAATGTTGAATCTTCTGACGGAAGATAAAGTCCTCCAGCAGACTTGGACCGCGAAGCCCAGCTTTGAGGGTGTTCTGGTCACTAATTGGACCGCCCACGTCAGAGGTCAGAACGGCATCGGTATCATCAATCTCGAATTGTGACAGGAATTGAGCAGTTGGGTTGGAATTTGAGGCTGTGTCTCGGGCGTATTGAGAGTGACCTTCTGGGAGGTCTCTGGCATCGAGTCCTGCCCCGCCATCCATGTAGGGACAAGCTGCAGAGGCCAGGCCTGCAAGGCTCAAGACACTCCAGGTGAAATGCATCTTTGTGAAGCTCCTGGTTTGATGAGATCAAATTGGAAGAAGAGAAAGACAACTTGGCAGAGACCAACTAAAACAAGAAGACACACAGAGTGAAATCTCTTGGTCACTTGTATACCGTTACCCAAGGCACCAGATGCAATCTCTTATGGTTGGGTCAAAATGGAAATCCCAAGTGGTGCATACTTATATATACTCCAACCATGAGCAGGCAAAAAAAAATCTAAGATGCTCTAAGGTGGGTTATACAGTTCATGCAATGCAAGAACATTGCGGGTTGGGAGGGGCATCTAGGGGGACAGACTGATCATCATTCCTCATTCTGGTCATTATCACCCTGGTGCTGGGATCTAGAACCCACGGATTACATATTCAACACGCCGACTACGATGCTCCAAATGATACCGGCAGTTAGACTTCTGGAAGTCGCACAAAGCTATAGAGTTTCTTGCTTGATTGCCCAATCAGTGACAATCTGTAGACCCTGGTAACGCAAGCATGCAATCGGTATTTTGTGATAACAAGGAAGAAATGGCCTCATGCCCTGGCATGGGACAGGGCTGACAGGGCTGTCAGATCAAAGATGCACAACGAACTTCCTATTACCCAGTCTGATGATCCGGATATTGAGGATTGCTCATCCAGGGTTTCCTTGGCAAGTGGGTGGAGGGCCCTATAATGCGTGTGGACTAAGAGAGTGGAGCAGGCAGACGACCTTTTGAAGCTCTGCTTATCCTGCAGCCCGAATAATAATCTTACACAAGCACTTTAGTTAACTTCGATGATGCAATTCTGGAGTGACCACTGACCATGATTTGATCCAGCACAGCAAAGTCGCACCAGGGACAACGTGAGAAAGGTCTTACGTGCTGGCCCAAGCTTAATTGTGAATGGAGCTTGGAAGTAACTGACTTGGAGCGACGTCACGTGCGGTCCTCATCGCAATTGTATGGATGCAGAAGAGCAGAAGAGCAGAGAAGAAGAGAGTTGAAAGGGTGCAGAGATGGCGGGGTGGGGGACAGCTGGAGAGAAGAGGTGCTGTAGGCGCGGCCGAGAGACCAATACTACACTGCGCTGTGCTGTACAGTATGTGTACTACATTGCACCGTGGAGTATCATTCATGATTCTGTAAATAAAACCCCCAAGGAGAGATATGCGTGGGAAACATGCAGACCCTCAGGGTTGGCTGGGAGTCTGAGTGTATACACTGCAAGGCACGAAGTATCAGAACATAGGACGGACCAATGGCGTTGTCTCTAATTCCCATCACCAAGCGTACCCTGTGGGCGATGCAGGATTGTAGTCTGCATCGGAGAATAATAATAATTAATAATCGTAAGTACAGTAATTGGGTGCAAGCCTGTCGATCAAAACCATCAGCTTGCACAAAGGCGAAAAGAAAGAAGAAAAAACTGGAGCACTTCAACACGCTTTTAAAGATCACCAGTTCTCATCTGTCATCAAGGAGGCCTGGACCGCGAAGGACAAGGCGGTTGGGCGAGTGCCACGAGTCGAAAGATGGGGAAGCGTTGAATTATCTGATAAGACCGGAGGCAGCGGCAATTATGGCTTTGTCATCGATGAGGCTGTTGACAGGCCATATATGGCCCTACATTACGGAGTGTTTTCTAGCCTTTTTGCTATTAGTACTTTGTGCTTCCTACTGCAACGACAAAGCGGTCTTAACGTCCGCGTTCTGTGCGTGATCATCTCCCCTAACGGCCGTAAGCAAAATCAAAATCAAATCAAATAAAAAGTGGATTTTGATGCCGTCAGCCATTCAGAAAAGGCAGCGATGTTTGTGTCGTACGCATTGGATGTGGAAATTGTGATTAAGGAAGACGAGAACTTCGCCAATGAGAGAGCGCAAGGTAAAAAGAGAGAGAGCATATTGATATGTTTCTAATAAAAGAAACTTGGATCTGATCTAATTTGACTTGATTTGATTCGTGTTTATGTGATGTGATCGGCAATTCGAGTGATACTGCAGTGTGGCTAAGGGAAAGTTGCACAAGGCATAAGGGCAGTTAATTTTGATTTCAATGGGATAAGTTATGGTGTGTCCGTCTCCGTAAAGAGCGAGTAATGGGGTACTATGCTGTATTTACAGTACGGATCTACCGCTGTGAGTTGTTTCCCAAAGCCGACCTTAACAACTACCGACGTAAGTAATTCACTTGCCGGGGGGTTTTCATTAACAAACCAATGCTAAAGATATGTAATAAGGATGCTCCGCTGGAAAGGAATACTCCGAATCCAATCAAAGTAAACATTTCACCACGCACCTCGCTCCATGGCATGGTCTGCAGGCCTTCATCTGCGGGGTGATCGTGAACGATGGGACGATGTCACCTTACTGTATCTCTCGATCGTTAACCCTTACAGAAAGGGTCACTGCGCTTTCCGGTGCCTTTCTTTTAGTCGCTTGCCAAGGCCTGTAGGGATTGATTGTCCTGTAAACTGGTAAACTCGACAGAGCAGCAAATTTCTTGAATTGGAAGGAAGTACTGCATAAAGCAGGGTAATAATATTTTAGCTTTTGGTTCCGGGCCAAACACTTTTGATTTTGATTTTTGATTTTGATTGTTTAATTGTGGGTTAGGCTAGCTTATTCATTGCTTACACGTAAATTAGCTAGGTTAACTTACTTGGTTAATATAAAGATTACGCAACCCCTCAGCCTTCTTTGGGGTATTAGATCCTTGATGCACGCAGTCAGATCTAAAATGTAACTATCCTACAGAGTACAGAGTACAGCATAATACAGGTTTGAACAGACTTCCCCATTCATGATTGTTGGAGAATCGGATCGGATCCTTTTGTGAGAGAAGACGAGGGTATTACTAACACTTCTGATGAATGTAGTTAAGTTTTATTTTCTATAGTACTTGTCATGCTTTTAAAGTCATATCTTGCAAATGTTTTAACATGAATTCATTATGTTCGCTTATCATGGCTATCCAACCAAGAAGTCAATATTCCTCCAATACTCCTGGAGTTCCCATATCTACTCGTTATATAGTTATGAAGATAGATCTTACGTATTTGACAAGCGCATACAAGTATAAAACAGTATACGGTACAGCATGGTTGATAGACCCTCTAAGGACCTCAGAACTAGAATGACCGTACCTATCAAATCATTCTCAGACTATCCAGCAATTTGAATGAATCATCTAAGTATTGGACAGATACATTACTATTATAGGTAATCCCTGAAGTCAGAATTAGCTTAATAGCTGATGGGCCGTATCACGACGGTCTCGAGCTCAAACAGGAGCTGATCTCTTCCTGAATACTAGCCCTCACAATACGCTCAGTCTCTTCAGCAGTGCGACATTCGGATTATTCGGATTAAAAGATTTATAAATGGATTCGGTGCAGATGTGCTAGAGTATGGTATCACACAAACTTCTTAGCATATGGCAAAATACTCGTAGAGTCCGTTCGGTTTACTGAAACTGGCAAACCGAAGAAAAGGCAATTCATAATCATTACGAATAACAAAACGTGATGGCTTTATAACATGAGCAAAGTTAGCAAGTCTAGGCCGCGTTTTGATTTGTAAGTTAATGAGGAACTCAGGCCTGGAATAGTATACCTCATCAACTACCATCCCTTATGTTCTTGAACAATATCTCAGTCTCAATATTAGACTGAGCCTAATAGAAAGTTTATTTCTAAAAAGCTCTAAAATTCTATGATCTGGTCTATCTATTTTGAAAATACAGTTTGCCGCCCCAGTCTAACCAACCAAGAGAATATCCGAGGTATGTTCCTACTTCTCGATGCAGAACTAGTCGGATTAGTTGAACTAGTCGCAATAGTCGCAATCTCAGTTAAAGAGGGGAAGATCTAGATACGCATATGAATCAGCATCTTCACAATGTTATGTACGCATGAAGATAAGAGATAAACGATCGTATAGCAAGAGAGCTTAAAAACCTACAGGAGTTCCAAATCCAGTAACCGGATCCCATCCCTCCGTAGCCGGGAACCCATCAACTTGACATCCTGCAGCAGACCCGTTCACGATATCAGTAAAGCCTTGGAATCCCTGAGAGTAGATCCACGGATTCAAGAATCCAAGTGCGGGTTTCCCGGTTGTGAGTAGGACATCGTTGACGAGAGCTATGATGCCGGACATTAATGGTGTAGAAGCACTAGTACCACTGATGGTGCCAAAGGTTCCATTCCAGACCCATGCAAAGCTCTGGCCCTGGGCTGCAATATCAGGATATGCTCGTCCAGCTTATGTGAAAAGTTAGCCAAAAAAGGTTTTGGAATTACTCAATTATCAAGTGTAGTTGACTGAATTAGATCATTTCCTTACATTTATTATACAACCCGTCGTATTTCCCTCCCAGGTTAGTAATGTAGGCCGGTACAACTCTATCTTGATAACTAGGCCGGGTAAAATAATTGCTGAATCCCCCGCCACTCGCATAAATCTGTTGAAATACTCCATTCGAGTTCACTGCTCCAGGTCGAAAAGCCACTACTTCTGGCTCAAACTGATGCGTAGCTCCCACGGCCGTGACATAAGGGCAACTGGCGGGAAACGAGGGAACGAACATGGTCGTGTTCTTCCCATCGTTACTAATGCATGTTCCATTCTGGCCCACACCGTGATCGCCGCTTGCGAAAAGAACAGATACACCTCTTGCACCAAGTTGAGCTAGGCTGTTGCACACACGGATGGCGTAGGATTTGGGAACAGTTTGTTCATCGTCACCGTATGAGGTGGAGATTACACGTGGTAGGGAAGTTTGATTGAGGATGAAGTTTAGCCAGTCTAGGTATGGCTCGTTGGTGTCGGTTGGTGTCAGGAGATCTTGAATGAAGGGTGGTTGACCACCTGTTGAGTATGATGTGATGTTTATAGGCCAGCTGATGCCGATGAGGGCTTGGATATCGAGGTTTGCTTCTTGGGATGTTCTGTTATTAATCTCTGCTGTCGTTAGTGGACCATCTTGCGTAGGACCGTTGGCAATGGAGATTTGTGGAAACTGGGTCGCGCCAGATACAGCTTCAGGGCGATATTTGGTTAGGAACATTTCTGTATCGGGTCTGATTGGAACTTCTCCTAGAAAGTTGTTGAAGCCTATGCTATTGGTGTCTAGCGCTGTTGGAACATATCCGACGGTTTGGTATAGATGCATGAAGCAGTCCGGTGTGACTGAACTAATGTTGCAGAACTTTGCAAGGTTTGCATTTGTCGGCGGTGTATAGTCTTCCGGTATCCAAGGCATAAGTTCGACGGATTGAACCCTAAAGGGAGACGAACGGAAGAATGAATTGGTCGGTTGGATGGTATCGATGTGAGAGTGGAGATGGAGTGGTATAGACCAACTCGAGGTGCGGATTAAGTGAGTACCATCTTCATGACTATAGACGTTGTACTTTGTGTCTAATAGTTGTTCTACTTTCTCTATAGGTAGAGAAACATGAATCCAATCCTTTGCAGGACTCTGGCTAAACTGCTCGATTCCGTGGTCGCGAAGCCATTCTTGGACTAAATCGAGTGCTTCATCTGTAGGTTTGACAAGTTCATGTACTTGGTCTGTTCTAAGATGTTTGCCATATCGATAATGGCTGGGATCAGAAACTAATTAACAGTATGTATGAGTTCACTATCTTAGTTAAAATAAAGTAGTAAGATAGCTCGTGTTACCTTCAAAAAGGTGACGTTCCAATTCATCAAAATTAGCCTGTTTTACTCCAATATTTAGATTTAGAATGTGATTTTCTGGTGCCCGGCCTGCTTTCCTCCATCCTTTCGGAATGTGATGAGTCTCCTTTAACGTATAAGGACTCCGTACTCGAGCGACTGAAGCAAATACTTCTGGTGCAACCGTCGCAAGGGTTAACAGGAATGGCACTAGATAAACCATGACAAAGTACTTCTTCTAGCCAGTCCAGCCACTATTGGATCAGGAAAGGGGAATTATAAGATCTCGACTCGTCGGCGTCCTGCGCGTAGGAGTGGATGATGGGATGGGCAAGAAGCTTGGCGGTGTTGCTGAGTGGTCGAGGGTCATGCAAAGAAGCACTGACGCGTCCACAAAATAGCTGGGCCTCGGGGGTGATTAGGATATGAAAACTAATGATTCCCGGCGAAGAAGACCTAGTCGCTACTATATTTACAAGAAAAGATAACCAGCAGTTAAATCTAGCCTCGAATCAACACCAGGCTAGTTTGGTGAAGTTGCGAATTGGTGGGTAATATTATTCTGAGGTTTCCGGCTACGCTGATTCCGGGTTTGAAGCCTTTCCAAA
Source organism: Scytalidium lignicola (assembly GCA_002812745.2). Lineage (NCBI taxonomy): Eukaryota > Fungi > Ascomycota > Leotiomycetes > Scytalidium > Scytalidium lignicola. The sequence goes on from NCSJ02000363.1 coordinate 20,132, forward strand.
TTAGGCAGGCCGTCTGAATACGGCTCTAACAGATCTGCGACAGTCTTACATATGCCTTATGTAGTGCTGTGATTAATTAAACTTGAAGCTACTTGATTATTTTTCAAAAAGATAATATCCTATCCTACTATCCTCCATATCTCCCGATCTGAGGCTTAAGTATGGTAGAGCGGCCGGGATGCCCAGTCCTCCCTCGTCTTACTGTATTACCAGTGACTGGCTGACAGGAGTTACCGGTGCTTGCCAATATAATTATTGCGTCTCACACGTTCATGCCCTTGATTATTCTTCACCGGCTCATCACGCAAAACCTGTATGTATTTTGAATAGTTAGCATGTAAGCGTCTTCTTAACCTGCTCCCTCTTTCGCTTGGGCATCCGAGAGAGGCCGCGCTTTGAAACGCTAGGGGACAGATCAACAATTTTACATGCCAAGCAGAGATCATTAGGAGACCTGTCCATTTATGTAGATATGGAACTGAAATGTTAGCGAAAAATGACCTCAACAATTAGAACGACACATGTTACTCGTCCTAGGTCAGGAAGTCTAAAAATCACATCCATTGACTCATATAGATAATGCAAATATTCTTGATTTCAAAGAGAAGAATNAAAAAAAATATATACTGTAGCTTAAAGATTTCTGTTCTATTTATGCAAATGCCATGTCAGAAGTGTTACAACTTCAAAGTTCAAGGCAGGAAAAGCAGGACTACAAGAAGGGGCCTGCATCTCACAGATCATCAGAAGTAGTTATCATCATGTCGAGGAGGCGTTCAGCTCCGAGGCGGCCGTCCTACGAAGCTCTACATAGCTTGTACAATAATGTGAGAGATAGCTGACATTTCCTGGCCACGGAGTTTTAGAATTTTCTGGTTCTACCGCTATCAGAAACGTTGATTTTGAGTCTAATACAAAGAGGCTGAGGAGATGCTATATCGATGCCTCAAGACTAATCTTAATCTATCTCTGATACCCTTTTTACTAAAGGTATTATCACATGGATGCCTACTGGATATTTTTACGACAGATGATGCAACATTTACACCATTCACACATACAACCTTAGAGCTTGTATACGCAAGAGCTGAAGAAGCCGCTGGAGAGTTTAAAAACTTTTGAGTATAAGTTCCGAGACGATGTCTGCACTAATTTTTAATCGCTCTAGGGTCATTATTCGCAATAAAGGGTATTTGTTGAAAGGTCAATATCTAACAACTAGCATTTTCAAAAGTTTGCTTTCATATTCTTGATTTTAAATCGCGAATTAAAGAAACAAAATCTACAATGAACTGGTCCTTGCACACTATAGAATAGAGAAAAAATCCAATCCCTCAATCTATGGTTCTGCGTGATAGCTTTATCCGTAAATAGAATTATACTTATGTGATACGAATGGTAAAGCACTAGTTTGAAGACTCATAATTCTGGATTTTAAATGTCAAAAAGGGTGTTAGATCTGTCATTTAGATGACTGTTATAATTTTATTGAATTTATTTTTCTAATGAATGTGCTGTAACAAATTCTAATGTATTATTATATTTCACTGTGCTATCATCTGTAAACAAGAGCCCCGTTCAAATTTACCGTTCAATTGCTTTAAAAGTTTAGACATGTTAAAGAGCACAAGTATAACTTTTAATATTTATAGAAACTAAGGGATAATCTATTACTCTCTGGTAACCTTGGAAGGTCGTTTCATATAACGAAATACATAATGCCCCCAAATAGCACCAGGTCCCTCCTCCGTTGGCGGTGGCTTCGGTGCCCACGCATCCAAATCAACATCAAGTGTTCCTACAATCTCAAAGCCATGCTTTGCATATGTCGTCCATGCCGACTCAGATGAATGTACCCATATAAATACTCTAAACTTATCTGCCATATCAGTTCCCCATTCGAGAAGTCTACTACCAATGCCTCGTGCCTGGAATTTTGGAGCGACTGACAACGATACAACAAACATACATTCCGTCCCGGGAGGCATCAATTTCTCCATCCATTGTTTCATGTCTGCATCCGTCATTGCCTCAAGCTGTCTCACACTGTCCTCTTTTACCTCCTCCTCTTTGTCTTGACCGACCACTTCTGGCTTCGCAATCTCATCCTTGAAGAAAGGTTTGGAGAGATTATTCTCTTTTGGCTGTCTTGGATCTAGTGTTGGGATCTTAGCAGCCTCGAAACCTCGGAAACCCCAGCAACTCCAACCCACTGCGTCACCAGTTGCATCGTCGACAGCTTTCAAAACTACGCATTTCTCGGATGAGAGATAGTGTGCGATGTTAGTGAGGGCAATCTCGTACATATTGTAAGGCTTCTTGCCTTGCCCTTTCATCTGAGTGTGACGATCTTCTTCGAAGGAGTCACCGCTGATCTGAGCAAGGGCGGGGATGTCGGCGTATGTGGCAGGCTGGATAGTAATCGGAAATGAGCTCGCCATGATTGCGGGGGAGGTTGTGAGAGGGGGAGTAGAGGAAGGGGATGTAAAGTGAGTGTATTTGTGGATACGGTCTGAGATGATAAGAGAGATCTGTTTCCGATGTGTGCTCCGCCATTCCAAAAAACCACACCCGCAGATGAAACCACCTGTAAGCACATCACCATTATCCCCATCCGTATCCGGCCGTGGCTGACAACCATGCAATCCAGAATTAACAAGCGGGCTGCACCTCCAGAGAGAGTATACAGAAAGTTTGAATCTGCGCAGAACACAGTGAGAGCAAATAAAGTCCAAGAAGGACAAAATAGAAGAATTCTATGTTCGTTAGTTGCCATGATCAGGTCTGTAGAGACGCAAAAGCAGTGTACAGGACATAAGATAATTAAAATATTGCTATTAGTTCTGTATGTATATCACATAATAAATGCGGCCTTTATTGATCTCATAAAAAAGGACTCATTGCTACTATGTAAATAGTTGTTATATTAGTTTTACACCTTAATTAGCTGCCCAAGTTGATAAAAGGCGACACATTGGAATATCCACCAGTCGAGAATTCACAATCGACGACTTAGGTTAACCGATGCGTAAAACGGGTTTCCGAAAGGCCTATCAGCCTAGACTCGAGAATTTTGTGGATATATTCTAAGGCTGGCCATTCACATCTCATAATAAACCGTTTAATATCCCAAAATTGTTAGTCTCAAGGAGATATTTGGCACACCACGGGGTGGTGGTCCAGACGAGAACCAAGCTCCGGTCGAAGCCGCGGACCTGTTCTACTAATAAATAGTGCCATTTCGATTTGAATTGATAATTGCAGTTCGTTACAGAGGACAGCTCATGTATCTTTACACCTAGTTATAACAGATTAGCAACCCTTCTGGGTTGTATCTTAGAGTGCCTATAATTGACTAGAACACACATAAATTGTGTAACGAAGAGCCTCAATTGAATACTATGAAAATAGGATTACCTTACTTTATATGGTAAGCCCAGTATTCCAGCTTTAGCCGTTAGCTTAACTTGGGCCATAAGCAGGAACGCATCTAATTTCCCTTTCCCGAAACTATTATTTATAAGCCTACAAGTGAGGCTCTCATGATAAATGTGCCTATTGATACACACTGTGTTATCTAATACCTACAACATTTTTCTTAAATTGAGTTTTTACACAACAACAGCCCCCAACACCTGTAAGGTACTGTAAATTATTCTATTTTATACTTATAAGCCAATTCCTTCCTGGATACAACGCTTTGTGCATTATTCCAGGGAAAATGGCAGCTTCCACCTCCTAACGTACGAATCTGAGTGCAGAAACCGCTGATTTCACATGTCCGCAAGAACTACAATCTTTTACCAACTTTAACTGCAATTTAAAAAGGCATCAGAAAGACTTTAATATTATTCTTTCTCCTTGTTTTAACTTAGGTAATAATATGTACAATAACTATACTGTAATAACAGTTATAAGTAATTAACTCGATAAAATAGAATAAAAAAGCGAAAATCTAATAAAATGTTATTTATAATTTTGCTAATATAATAAATAAGTATATATCCTCTTTTAAATAACCAGAAGAATATAATTTTATATATAATTTGTATAATAAAGTTATTAACCTTTTATAAACTTTCTTATATATAAACACTAATAACTTTGTCTTTATCTGTATTTGAAGTTAGTTTTTTAAAAAATTACTCTTCTTCTTTGTTATAAAGTCAGTTAACTTTGTAAATATAGTAAAAACCCTGAAAAACTCAAGAGTAAACTTTTAAAGTATTCAGACTATAAACTTTTCTTCTTTTAAAAAAGCTTTTACTATAAGCTTAAATAAGATCTTCTTTTTTAATTTAAAGAAGAAATAGACTGGCCGATCGGTCCAGACCGGACCAGACCGTGGGTTTTGTGGGGACCGTGCTCAGACCGTAGACCGTACGAAAATTTTGAGACTGGACCGTGAGACTACAGTCTGGTCTGGCTTAAAAAATGGGGACCGTATATTAATGTCAGACTGTACTCAGACCGTGCTCAGACTATGTAGTCTAAAATATTATTATATTTAATATATTTTTGTCTTATTTAAGTAATATTAACGAATTATGGTCTTGCTTTATTTAAATCAGACTGTAGTCCGGTCTGGCTCAAAAAATGGGGACCTTTCTACAGTCTGGTCCAGACTAGATTGTAAGGCTATGGTCTCGCTTAATTTTTTGCGGACGAGACCGTGTGGCTTACAGTCTCATCTGGACCAGACCATAGTCCAATGCAACGGTCTGGCCAGTCTAAGAAGAAAAGACATAAGAATTGTTAACTTCTTATATTAATCGAATTTACTATTTTCTTTAGCAAATTTAAATCTTTTACATTTTAACAAGAATTATATACACAAATTTTAAACTTTAAACTAGCTTTAATCTTACTTATTATACTTATATATATTAGATAAGTAATTACTTTAATAAACCTTATAATAAAAGACTTGTTTATAATATAAGAAAATACTGAAATTATTATGTATATTCTATATAGAATAATAGTTAAATAATTAAAGATTTAATATAATTATATTATACTAAAAGTTTTAATTATTATTCATTAACTTCTAAATGGAATTAATATTAATATTGTTAAATTAATACTCAAAGAAGTTTAAGTATAAATACAAGAAATACTAGTTAACTGTTAACTTTCTTATTATAAAGTAAATTCTGTTATAAGAAAAATCACTTAAGTAATCTTCTTCTTTGTTCTAGTTTGACCTTTTAATCTTTTTAATGTTAATAAACTCTTTAAGATAATTAATAAGAAAATAGTAATTATAAAATATAACTTAAGATGTTAAGCTTATTGTAATCTAGCAAAATATACTAGATATACTTAATACAGAGTATAAAATACTTGAATTAACTTATATAAAGGCTTAACAAGTATAAATTATACTTTAGCATTATATTATATTAATTATTATAAACTTTTCTTCTTTGACTATGACTATTATTTAATTGTTTTTTAAAGGAAGAATAGAAAGTTTATTAAACTTACAAAGAAAGAACTGGACATTATCTAATATTATAATAATAAAAAGTTTTAAACTTATTATATTAAAAGCTTTTATGTTAATATTAAAAACATTATAAATACTTAACTTTACTTTTAAACATCGGGACTATAAGTTAATATTATTATAATTTAAAGTAAATAAAAGAAAGGAAGTATAATTATTATATATAAGGCTTATATATAATAATTATACTTCCTTTCTTTTATTTACTTTAAATTATATATAATCCTTTTTAAGACTTAACTTTTCTTAATATACTAACTTTTGTTAATAATAAAGTATAATTATAAGGAAAAACTTAAATTTTATAACTTTCTCTTAAGAAAGTATAGTAATTAATAACTTTAAACTCTTATATTAAGAAACTAAACTTAGCATTATAGCTTTAATTATAATTAATAGCTTAAAAACAAAGATTTATAAGTTTGTTAAGCTAATATAAGTAAGAATTTAACTTGTTATATAATTATATTATAAATTGTATTTATTAAAAAGGTAAACATTATTTGTATATAAGAATTATACATATACTTTAGAATAAGGACTTAAAATTACTTAAGATATAATTATTATACATTAGTTGACTTTTGAGATAATGAGCTTAGGATCAAAAGCCTATGCTTTTCAGGGTATTACCATTATCATAATCAATTTAATTAGGGGTTGCCTACCTACAATACTTTACTAATATATGAACTTAATGCTCTTGCTTATTAATCAACTTATTAATCCATTTTTGTGGGATTTTATCCTATTCCTCTAGCACAAACTGGCGTATTTCATCCTTATTAGTAGGTTGTTTGTGCTGTTTGTAAAGTGATTGCTTAATCTATTGTTAGTATTTCTTAGTAGGATTCATATTAAGGCTTGTAAAAGGATGTGGTATTAATATAATCTCATGCTTTGTTCGATACTGAGTATAGTAATTGTGAATTGATTTGTGGTTGTGAGCAGGATTCTCATCCTTTATAAACAAAGGTTCTAGCCTTAGAGTATATATATAAACTCTAAAATCCTTTAAAATAGACTTGATATGAGGTGTGAGGATTTAAGAGAGATAATCCATTTATGTTAATGCTCTTTTCTTGCTAGATCCTTTGACAAATAGCAGAGGACTCTTATAATCATGTCTAATTGCCTCCTAAGTATTTATAAGTGTAATATTACTACAGTGGAATTGATGCTGAATACAATTCTCACAAAAATGCTTATAGAGATTTCGGGTAACTTTTTGCTTGACTGTCCTTTTATTTACTAAAAATGTAACTTCATCAGACTATAATACCCTTCTCCATTCAAACTCTTTCCTCCAGAAGATATGCCCAAACCCCCAGATCATTCAATTGTTTACTTGAAGAAGTGTAAGATAAAGCTTTTGGCATGCTATACATTTGAAGTAGCTGGCTTCTTTTAATCAACGTTCAAGCGTTTAAATATTACATTCTAAGTATAACTCATCATGAAGGTATTAGAAGTCAAGGATTTGATACTCCTAAGAAGAATTAATGTAAGCAATAATCTAGTGTATTTGTAGTCTATTTAACATTCAAAATCAGCCAGTACAAGAGGGCTAGGCGTGTTCTGGAGCTTTATAATGAAATACTTTAAGGATTGTAGAATAACTAAGCTTGTAGTACTTCTCTAGCTTTGGAATTGGAATACTAGCAAAGTTTACAAACTAACATATCACTTCCTTATGTTTTATAAGGATTTCAAAGCCTGGAAGATGCTTTGGATTAGGTGGAGTAGTAGTTATAATTAATTAAAAAGTCGGTGTGTTCAAATGTGAGGTTATCGTAATCAGCTCGTTAAAATAGCCTATAAAACACAGACTTTTGATCCCAAGCTCGTAACATTTACCTTAAAATATAAAAGGCTAAAAAACTTTGTATAATGATTTATATACGAAAAGGAGTAGGCTTATATATATAATAACATTGTTTAATACAAAGTTAAGACTTCTTATAAGTTAATATAAATAAGTATATTATACTTAATATATACTAATAACTAATAATGTTAAATATAATAGAATATGTTATATACTTATTATCTTTATTAAATTGCTTAGTCAGAAAAGACTTTAACGTTTAGCATTATCCTTTTAAACTAAGAATATAGTTGATATACTAAAGGACTGAACTAGTTTAATAGTCAAACAAAAGTAGTATAGATTTCATTAAAACTTTAAGAGAAGTTATATATAATACAAAGTATGTTTTAGACTTTACTTTTTTGAACATCTTCTTTACTCAATTAATAATCAGATTGGATATGCATAGTAGATTAGATTATGAAATACAAATTACTTATATATTAAATTAAAGTATTATACTTTTAGAGTAATTTTATTATAGGATCTTAGAGGATAAACTTTTTAAATTTGAAAGGTTAATTAAGAATAAGATTGTCAAACTCTTAAATATGTGGAAAATTACAAGGATAATATAATTAGATAAATATATAGTAGTATTAGCTAAAATATTCAACAATGTTATACAAGCTATTAAAAGGATAAATTAAGAAAGTAATAGTCTTGCTTTATAACAGATAATGGTATACTATAAAGTATATTAAGAATATTTAGTAATTAGATGTTAAGATTTATATAACAAGGTTATAATAGAAACTTAGAAGTTTTTCAGTATTATTCGAAGAGTAAAACAAGATTATTAAAAGTATATTATTAATAGGGTAAGTAATAACAAAGTATTATATAAAGTTATTAGATAATATAAGCTTTTTACTAACTTTAAAGNTTTTACTTCTTAAAGTAGACAGTAAAATAGTTGAGGATATGTTAGAAAAGGCTAAAGTATTAAAATTCAAAGTATTAAAACGCTTTAATATAGATAATGACTTTGAATATAATCTCTTATAAAATTGAAATAAGCTTAAAGACTTAAAATGAGATTAGACAGTATTCTTAGAAAAAGTAAAGTAAAATACTATTAAGGTTTTAAGTATTTCTTTAAGAATTGATTGAATTACAATTAGACTTCTTAAAGTTAACTAGGAATATGTTAAATCTATACTTTATAACTTATACAGTTAATACTTAGTATTAAACTACTTTTTTAAACCTTGGAAACTTATAAAAGTAATAATGTTATTTAAGGTTAAAAAAAGGATAAAACCTTAGTCTAATCTTAACAATTTATTATATTACTCTTTTGTATCTTAAAAAGCTTAAAACAAGTAATTGTTAGAAGGTTAGTTTAGATAGTTTTTACAAATAATATTCTTAACTTTTAACATAAAGAAGTTTTTCTCAAATGTTTAATAATAAACTTAGTAACTTCTTTTACACATAACGTTAAAGTAATAATAATAATAGGCAAGGAAGTTATAATAATTATGATAAACATTTAAAAAGCCTTTAATACTTTACTAACTAGATGATTACTCAAGTATATAATTATATAAGGTTAATTATTACTACTTCTTTAACTTATTAATAACTTTCTTATTAACAAGCAAGTAAGAGTTAAGCTAGAAAAAGTTATTATTCTATATTATAAAGTAGTATATAATACTTTATATACTTTACTTAGCTAAACTTTTATTATAAAACATGATATTATGCTTTGGATATATAAACAACATCTACTTATATAAGATTACAAGGTTATTAGATAAAAATATTAATTTACTAGTTATAAACGTTTAAAAAATTATAAACTAAGGAAATGATAATAAGGTTTTCTTTACTTTAGAAAAATTAAAAATAATATACTTTATTAAGAAAGTTAATAACTATATATTACAATGTATAATAAATAATAACCTTATTATAAACTTAATAACTATTATCTTAGAAGAAGGAAGCTAACTAATACTTTATTAATTAAGAGTTTAATTTGATAAAAAACTTAACTTCAAATAGTATATCTTAAAAAGAATAGTTAAAGCATGAAAAGTTGTATATTATATATGAAGACTAGCTTAAACAATAAACAACTTTTTAGTATTATCATTTTATAAAACAGTTATTATTTATATATTACTTTTATTACTTTATAAAACTAAAGTATAATATATAAACTAAATAAAATTATTATAAATATAATGTATAAGTAAGTAAGAAACAGTTAACACTTGTAATATATAATATATAAACATGATAAATAAAACNTTTTATTCTAATTGTATAAGAAGTCTTTTTAGTTTGGAGAATTACTTTTATAATTATTTTCTTTAAAGACTTAAGACNTTTTTTAGCAGAAGTAACTTTAGAAGAAGTAAAATTATAATTTACTATATGATTACAAATAATAAACAAATAACATTTATTAGTTAAATGTATAACTCTCTTGATAATAGTTAAAAGACAAGAAGTTAACTTTAATGCTTTAAAATGAAAGTTTAATAATTAAGTATAATCTTCCTTAAAATACTTTAATCAAAATTAAGATTATTATACTTTATAATAAGTTATTAAAAAGACTTTACTAAAGGCTAAAAGAAGGAAAAAGTATTAGTTGAATTCAAGAAATAATAAGCTTTACTTTTATTAGAAAATGTTATTATCTTCTTAAATAGCTTAGNAAAAAGTTATAAAAGGAAATAAATATATTAACTATAAATATATAATATATTAAAATAAGAAACAAGTAGTTATAAGCTTTAATATAATTAACTTTCTCTCATATATTTTTGACAAAAAGATTATAAAAGTTTAAAAAGGTTGTTAATAAGTAAGTTGATTATTATTGAATATATGTTAATGCTGAATTTAGCTTTATATAAATAGTACATCTGTTATCTAGTATTTATAAAAAGATATGTTAAGCTTTTTATAATAAGTATTCTACAACTATTAAAATATTATACAAATATACAATATCAAAACTAAATAAGCTTTTAAATATACAAGAATTAAAAAGAATAAAGTAGTAGACTTACTGTTACGGGTTTTACCTAACAAGCGATTGGTGTAGGCCTGAGGCTTGATACATGGCAGAGTGTATATAGAGAACCTAGCAATTACATGACATGATTAGGACCTGGGGGACCTGAGAGGTCTAAGGGGTCCATGGACCTGGAGGACTGGTGTGGTCTAGGAGGTTTAGTTGTATTTCATTATCTATATAAGCATGCTGTAGGAACATAAGAGTAGACTCCTTGTATTCAACCTAAATACATTACAAGATCTTGCCTTTGACTTAGTCATCTGCTTATATGTTATATGTTTTCATTGTCCTTGAACATTTACCTTATCCTTGGCTATCTAGTAACTTGGATGGCCTAGTTTTGTAATATTTTGAATATTACCTATCTTGATGAATCAGGATTTAGGAACAAACATACCAGTAGATAACAACAACGAACAACAACCTGAAGAAGGTTCTGAAGAAGGCTTTGAGGAAGAATCTGAAGAGGGATCTGAAGAAGTATCTGAGGAAAGTTCAGAAGATAGTTTTGAAGAAGATTAAGGTGAGAATCAGACTATTAAGGAAATTAACATCTAGTGAGAAGTGTTAGAAGAAGTTGTTATACTACTAAAGCAACTTACTAAGTTAATAGAGGGATCAACTGTTGAAGAATCATCAAGAGTTGTAAGAAAGAAGCTAGTACCTCTATTACTTAAACCTGATCCAAAACCTAAACCAGAGCTAGTACTAAGAGCTCTTAGTCCAGACCTTGATCTAGACTCTGAGCTAGAAGATGACGTTGAACAAGTTCTAATGGTGATACTTAGAGAAGTTAAAATCATCAGATTAGACTTGTTCTATGGGGACAGAAAGAAGCTTAAGGTATATCTTGCTTAGATAGGAACCTATTTGGTGTTGAATGATCACTTACTGCTTGGAGATATGCATAAGGTTCTGTGGGCATCCATATACTTGAGAGGAGTAGCTGAAACTTGGTTTTAACCCTTTAAGGATGAATAGTTCACTATAAACAGAGGAATGACAAACTAGGGAGTAAGAAGCATTCTTAGGAGTTAGGAAAATTACACAGGAGAATTCAAACGCTTGTATGGAGATATTGACGAAAAAAGGAATGTTGAAAGATGATTGGCTTACCTTAGACAAACTAAGAGTCCTAGTGAATATGCAATACTTTATTACTAGTATATAGTTTTAGTCAACTGAGGAGAGGAAGTATATATACATCAGTATAAGACTAGACTAAAGAACTTTATTAAAGAAGAATTATACTAACAACTTGTGGTTATTACATTTGACACTTTTGTTGACTTGTTTATCAAGATCAGGAATGAACAATATGAAATGATCTTGGACAAGAAGAGGGGATCTTATTTCAACCAAAGAAAGACTAATGGCAAGAAAGATTATGAAAACCCTATAGAGTTAGATGTTATGAAGAAAGGAAAGACCTTTAAAGAAAAAGGAAAGAAGTACTTTGAAGGAAGAAGTAAAAAGGGGAATTCCTTTGGAATCTCCCTTAAAGAACTTGATAAGAGAAGGAAAAACAAGTTGTGTTTTAAGTGTAGACTTCTTGGACATATAACAAATATTTATAAGAAGGACAATAAATCCAGTGTAACAATTAAAGTTAGTGTTATGAGAATTCTAAGAATTATGGATATCCTGTTGGAATCGTCAGAAGAAGAAGACTTTGAAGACGAGGAAGAAAACTCTTCAGGAGAAGAAGGTCGCTAGGAATCAGTGACTATACTACATTATATCATTGAAACTGACGTAGATAAGATAGTTATAACAAGAATCCTTAGGATAGATTCTGTATTTATGGAAAGAACTTAACATAAAAGACAACCTCAAGACAATAACCGAATCAAAGACTAAGGCAGATGGAGATCAATTCCAGGGGTTAGTAGAATTTGGATGATTATGCTGCTAGACTTCAATACCATACCAATGGAGTAATATCCTGTTTCAGGAGAACTATTAGTCTTAAAATATTATCTTACAATTGGCATAAGAGGATTAAGAGGATAAGAGATCCTGGATAGAAGTTAGCTTTTCCAGACTGTATAATAGGAAGAAGTGATTGTTGAGGCATGTGAACTTGATATTAGAGATCTTACTCTAGTCTATAAGACTAACTTCTAAAGTATCATTATAAAGAAAGGATCATGTAAATTCCTCTTACTAGTAGAAAGAACCTAGATTCAGGATAACTTCGATCAGATGCCTGAGGATGCTTGAATAGTGATTGAAGAAGGGCTAAGCTATGTTGTATAGGGAAAATACAATGTGTATTATGAAGGACTTCTAATGATGACTTATTAGCAAGACTGATTAGAAGTAGAAATATAATACAGAGAAATCTAGGGTTTAGGAAAATTAGTGGAATAACTATCTAAAGCTAAGGAGTATTATACTTAGCAAGAATAGAGGGAACTAGTAAAGATTGTAATTGAACCAGTTAATTAAGATACAAGAGTATTATTTACAGTTAATGAATTAGAGGAAGATTCACTACCTTTAGAAATACTTATTGTATTATTAAGAGAAGATGAACTATTACAAAGAATTGATTAACAATTTAATTAGGAAGTAGCAGTATACCCTTTGAATTTTGTAAAAAGAATTTCTGTGATAAGTAATGTTTTTATTACTGAAATAAGGGAATGTCTTGGAAATGAAATGGTAAAATAAGTACAAGATACACAAGTATTCATAAACAATAAAAGCCTAGACAGACCAAGATTAAGGAATCTTATTGAAAGATAAATAACACTCTTCAAGGAATTAGAAGAAAACGTTGAAAATCTAAAGATTAATGATGACATGTTAATTAACAATGCTAGAAACATTAATCTTTACTTTATGAACAGTAGAAGTTCATTATATATAGATATAATATTATACAAAAAGTTAATGAGAGCCTTGATTAATTCAAAAGCCAAAAGGAACTTTATCAATAAACAAGTTATAAAACGATTAAGACTTAGCATAAGAGTTAAGGACAACAATTATCTGATATCATTAGTAAACAATACTAAGGTTCAGAAGTATATTGACATTTAAACTCAGAACTTAGATATAAGGTATAACAGAAACCACCAAGAAAGGATATCTTTTGATGTTACAAGGTTAAGAACATATCAGGTGATATTAAGAATTAAATGGATAAGGAAGTATAATCCAATAATTGATTAGAGAACAAGTATAATTACCTTCTCAGAAGAAACTGTGTTTTTAGGAGTTATTCATGTCAATAAGACTATGAAACATATACTTGAAGAATATTATAAATAATTGAAGTTATTCATAGAAAGACTTAATGATTCAGCCTTACCTGAGCATAAACCATAAGATCATAAGATAAAACTCAAAGAGGGGTTCAAACTAGCTTATAGACTAATTTATCAAACAACTCTTGTTGAGGATAAGGTGATAAAGAAATGGTTACTTGAGAAAATAATGCTTAGAGGTTTGTACAAAGAAGGTCATAATGAAGCTAGAGCATTACTGCATTATGCAAAGAAAGGAGACAATCTGTTAGGACAATCTTATAATAATTACAAATACTTGAATAGTAGAACTAAGAAAGACTAATATCCCTTATCATTGATAAATTCAATGATGGACAAACTAAAAGAAACTGTTATATTCACCAAGTTAAACTTGTAATCAGCGTTTAATCTGGTTAGGATTAAAAGAGATGATGAATAGAAAGCTGTTATTCAAATGAAATACAGATTATTTAAGCTATTGGTTATGACATTCAGTATGACTAATACTCTAGCAATACAATAGAGAATGATGGACTAGATATTAAAGAAATATTTGGAAAAATTCATGATAGTATATCTTGATGATATAATTATTTACTCAAAGAATATTGAAGAATACAAGGAGTATGTCAAGCTTATTCTACAAGTGTTGTAAGAGGTAAGATTATATTGTAAACTAGTGAAATGTGAATTTCACAAGGAACAAGTTCAGTTCTTAGAATACTGTATTTCTGAGGAAAGAATAGAAACCCTTGATAATAAGATTCAGTTAATCAAGGAATAAGAAGCACTTAAGATGGTTAAACAATTATAGAGTTTCTTGAGGTTAACCAACTATTACCAAAGATTTGTAAAAGACTATTCTAAAATCTCCATACCATTAATTAAACTCACAAAAAAGGATTAAGCTTATAAATAGAATAACATTGCAAAGGAAGCATTTTAAAGCATTAAGGACACTTTTATAAAAGGAAGTTTCTTAGGAATCTTCAACTTAAAGAAAGGAATAAGGATTAAAACTGATACCTCTGACATAACATTAAGAGTTATGCTATTATAATCATAGCAGATCAGTAAATAACATTATAAAGTATTATTAGCATTTTAATCAAGAAAGTTGAATATTGTAAAAAGAAATTATTAAATATTAAACAAAGAGATATTAACCATTGTAAAAGCTCTGAAGTACTGAAGAGTATATGTTGTTGGATTCAACAAAACAGTTAATATACTTTTAGATTATCATAACCTTTAATACTTTATAATAACTAAGTAATTAAATGTAAGGTAAGTATGATAAGCAAAGAAGTTATTCAAGTATGATTTTAAGATTACTTATGTAAAAGGCAAAGATAATGAAAGAGTAGATGCTCTAAGCTAGAAGCTTAAGTACTTAGCTAAAGAAAAGGAGGAAAATGAACTTATATTGAAGGAAGACAAGGGCAGATTCCTAGTATACAATAGAGGACAATTTATAGTTATCATAATGATAACAGACAAACATTAAGCTAATCAAATCAAAGATGCAACTAAAAAGGAAAAAGAAGAGAATACTTTACTTAACATGATTAAAGGCAAGTAAGAGAAAATTGAAAATATTTAGTATAAGAATAAGAGGTTATATATACTAACGAGATTAGCAGAAGAGTTTGTCAGAGAATAATATAAGCTGTTGTATAATAGATATATAGAAATAGCTTAATGTTATTACTAAATTAATAAGGATTACTTTATTATAAAACTATAGTTAGTAATAAAGAAAGTAATCGTAGAATGTGAAATCTGTAAGAAGGTTAAGAATCTAAAAAGAAAGTTTTAAGGATAATTATACTTTATATAAATACTTAATAATCTATAAGAACTGATTGGATAAGATTTTATCATGAAATTATTAGTTTTCACAGATTATACAATAAAGGTCAAGTATAACTTTATCTTTGTGGTAACTGAACATCATACTAATTATATAACATTTAAACTGTTTAAGGAGACTTAGGAAACAGAGGAGGTAGCTGATATATTCTTATGAAGAATAGTATCTTAATAAGGTTTACTAAAATAGATAATCTTTGATCAAGATACTAAATTCACATTTAAGTTTTGAGAAACAATAATAATAAGAATAAGAGTCAAAAGGAAGTTGTTAATAGCATGATATCTATAAACTAACGGAAAAACAAAATGTTTGAACAGATGGTTAAAAGGATACTTAAGATGTTATGTTAATTATGATCAAGATAATTAGGTTGATTACTTGTTAATGGCAAAGATAGTATATAATGGCATACTATATGAATTAACCAAGATCATTTTATTTTATGCAAATTACAGACAAGAACTAGAAAAATTCTATACTAGACTAGAATTAGAATTTACAAGTAAATCAGCAAAGATCCATATAAAACAAATAAAAGAAATATAAGAAAAGATTAGGAATTTACTTTAATATATAAAGGAAAGAATGAAGAAGTACTATAATCATAAACATTTGATAGAACTAATGTATAAAAAAGGGGATAAAGTTTATCTTCTTAGAAAAAACATTAAAACAACAAGATTAAATAATAAACTAGACTAGGTCAAGATAGGATTATATGAAATCAAAGAAGTCTATAGACCTTTAACATATAAATTGAAATTACTAATAATAGTTAAGATACATCTTATTTTTTATGTTTTANCTTCTTAAACTAGTAATTGAAATCAACTTTAAACNACTAATGCTAGAAGAAGTTAATCCAGAGAAAGAATATGAGATTAAGAAAATCATTAGTTATAAGATGTATTATAGAAAACTATAATATTTGGTTAAATGAATAAGATATCCAGAAAGTAAGAATAGATAAGAACTTACTTTTAATCTTACAAGTTATAAGAAGTTATTAAAAGTATATTATTAAACTTATCCTAGAATAGATTTCCAGGTAATAGAATTACAAAGTTAGAAAAGAAGAGATTAACAACAGAAGAAGAAGCTTTACTTACACAAGCAAAACACAACTCTTTAAACAGTTTCTCTTGCTTCTCTTTCTCTTTCACAATGTTGAGTTCGTCTAAATACTTTAGGCTATGTCAGGCTATCTTATTCTTTCACTGTCGAAGAAGAGTCTATTGCTTTTGTAAACGAAGGATTTTAGCCATAACTTCTTCTTCTTTTACTTGTAGTCTGTCCATGGATTTTTCCAAAGACTCCTAGTCTTAAGAACAAGGGACATTCTTATCCTAAGAATCAGAAGACATATCACAAGAACACTTTACATGTACACACTCAGAACATTGTGAGGACTTCGAGAGGTCCACAACGTACTTTTGATTCTCCTTAGAACAATAAGAACAAGGATCCATACTATCGCCAGTATCCTTAATAGTCAAAGCAAGAGTGACTCTCTTTCTTTTCTTTCTCTTGAGATCAGAAGGAAGGAAGGGGCAAGAACGCTTTGAGGGTATGTTGAAGAAAAGAAAGGATTGACAAACGAACAAAATAATTCATGATGACAAGTTAAGCATCAGGGCAACACTAATACAAAAAGGGGATAATGTTACAGGTTTTACCTAACAAGCTGATTGGTGTAAGCCTGAGGCTTGATACATGGAAGGTGTACATAAAGAACCTAACAATCAGAGGTCACATGATGGAGTCCTGGGATCCCTAAGGGACTCCAGAGGACTCCAAGGACTTTAAGAGGTCCAGTTGGATTTCATTATCTATATAAGCACATTGTAAGAACATGAGAGTAGACTTCTTGTGTTCAACCTAAATACATTACTAGATCTTACCCTTGACTTAGTTGCTTACTTGTGTGTCATATGTTTTTGTTGTCCTTGAACATCTACCTTACCCTTGGCTATCCAGTAACCTGGATAGCATAGTTTTGTAATAGTTATCCAGTAATCTAGATGGTTTAGTTTTGTAATATTTTAAACATTACTTATCTTGATGAATCAGGATTTGAAAACAAACATACTAGTAAATAATAATAATGAATAATAACTTGAAGAAGGTTCTGAAGAAGGTTTTGAAGAAGAATTTGAAGAGGAATTTAAAGAAGAATTTGAGGAAAGTTCAAAAGATAGTTTTGAAGAAGATTAAGGTAAGAATTAGATTATCAAGGAATTAATGTCTAAGAAGAAGTATTAGAAGAAGTTGTTATATTATCAAAGTAAATTATTAAGTTAACAAAAGGATTAATTATTGGAGAATTATCAAAAGTTATAAGAAAGAAGTTAACACTTCTATTACTTAAGCTTGACTTAAAACCAGTTTTAACATTAAGAATTCCAAGTTTAAACCTTGATTTAGACTTTGAACTAGAGAACAATACTGAACAGATCTTAATGGTAACCTTTAAAGAAGTTGAAGGTATATCTCGCTTAAACAAGGACTTATTTAGTATTGAATAATTATTTATTGTTTAAAGATATATATAAGGTTTTATAAGCATTAACATACTTGAGAGGAATAGTAAAAACTTGGTTTTAGCTTTTTAAGGACAAATAGTTCATAATAAACAAGGAAATAATAAAATAAGTAATAATTAATATTATTACAAGTTAGGTTAATTATATAAGAGAGTTTAAACACTTGTATAAAGATGTTGATAAGAAAAGCAATGCTAAAAGATGATTAGCTTACTTTAAACAAACTAAGAGTCTTAATGAATATATAATACTTTATTATTAGTATATAATATTAGTTAATTAAGAAGAAGAAGTACATATATATTAGTATAAGATTAGACTGAAAGACTTTATTAAAGAAGAATTATATTAAAAGTTTATAGTTATTATATTTAATACTCTTATTAACTTATTTATCAAAATTAAGAATAAATAATATAAGATAAGCTTAGATAAGAAGGGAAGATCTTACTTTAATAGAAGAAAGATTAATAGNAAAAAAGGATTATAATAACTTTATAAAGTTAGATGTTATAAAGAAAGGAAAGACTTTTAAAGAAAAGGGAAAGAAGCATTTCAAAAGGAAAAGTAAAAAGGGGAATTCCTTTAAAATCTCCTCTGAAGAACTTAACAAAAGAAGNAAAAAACAAGTTATACTTTAAGTATAAAATATCCAAACATATAACAAATACTTATAAGAAGAACAATAAAGCAAGTATATTAATTAAAGTTAGAATTATAAAAATCCTAAGAATCATGAATATCTTGTCAGAATCATCAGAAGAAGAAAACTCAAACAAAGAAAAGAACTCCTTAGAAGAAGAGAAGGAATAACAAAGCTTAGTAATTATACTAAGAATTACTATTAAAACTAATATAGACAAAATAACAATAACAAGAATCCTTAAAATAAACTTTGTGCTTATAATAAAAACCTAACGTTTAAAACACTTATAAGGCAATAACCAAAATGAAAGTTATAATAAATGAAGATTAATTCTAAAAGTCAATAGAATTTAAATGATTATACTAATGAATTTCGAAGTTATACTAATAAAACAATATCCTGTTTCAAAAGAACTATTAATCTTGAAATATTACTTTATAATTAGTATAAGAAAACTAAGAGGATAAGAGATCCTGGACAAAAGCTAACTTTTCTGAATTGTATAATAAGAAGAAGTAATTGTCAAAGTATGAAAACTCAATATTGAAAATCTTACTCTAGTTTATAAGACTAACCTCTAGAATATTATCATTAAGAAAAGAACATATGAATTCTTCTTACTAGTAAAAAGAACTTGAATTCAAGATAACTTTGACTAAATGCTTAAGGATACTTAGATAATAATAGAGGAAGAATTAAGTTATGTTATATAAGGATAATATAACATATAATACAAAGAACTTCCAATGATAACTTTCTAACAAGAAAGATTNAAAAGTAAAAATATAATATAAAGAAATCTAAAATCTAAGAAAATCAATAAAACAACTGCTTAAAGCTAAGTAGTATTATACTCAACAAAAATNAAAAAGAACTAATAAAGATTGTTATTAAACCGGCCAACTAAGATATAAAAGCATTATCTATAGTTAATAAATTAAAAGAAGATTCATTACCTTTAAAAGTACTTATAGTATTACCAAGGGAAAACAAGTTAATACAAAAGACTAATCAACAGTTCAATTAAGAAGTAATAGTATACCCTTTAAATTCTACAAGAAGAATTCCTGTGGAAAGTAACATCTTTATCATTAAGATAAGAGAATGCCTTNAAAAACAAAATAGTAGAATAAGTACAAAATACACATACATTTATAGAAAATNAAAAGCTCAAATAGACTAAGACTACAGAATCTTAATAAAAAACAAACAACATTATTTGAAGAACTTTAAGAAAATGCTAAAGATTTAGAAATTGAAGACAATATATCAGTTGATAATGTTAAGAACATTAATCTTTACTTTATAAACAGTAAAAGTTCATTATACATAGATATTAAACTATACAAAAGGCTAATAAGAGCCTTGATCAATTTAAAAGCTAAAAGAAACTTTATCAGTAAACAAGTCATAAAACAACTTAAACTTAGTATAAAAGTCAAGAATAACAGTTACTTAATATCATTAACAAACAATACTAAGGTTCAAAAGCATATCAACATTCAAACTTAAAACTTGGATATAAGATATAACAAAAGTTACTAAGAAAAGATATCTTTCAATGTTATAAAGTTAAGAATATATCAAGTTATATTAAGAATCAAATGGATAAAGAAGTATAATCTAATAATTAATTAAAGAACAAGTACAATTACCTTCTTAGAAGAGAAACAAAACTCAATGTCCTTAGGAATTATCCATGTTGATAAAATTATAAAACATATTCTTAAAGAATATTATAAATGATTAGAGTTATTCATAAAAAGACTTAATGATTTAGCCTTACCTAAGTACAAACTATAAGACCATAAGATAAAGCTTAA
>NCSJ02000364.1:0-40576 GCA_002812745.2 Scytalidium lignicola
CCTGAAAGGATAGCAAAGGTCAGGATGCGAAAGGGAGGCCCTTCAGGGTGGTAGTRGTAGTAGTAGTAGTAGTAGTAGTAGTAGTAGTAGTAGTAGTAGTAGTACTCTTGCACAGTAGTAATAAAATAGCAATGTGAAAATGCCTTTTTTGGGTGGCAGAATTCGCTCGCTTGCATGGGTGCGCGGTTCATTTTGTTCACCCCCTTACGTACAGTAAAACATTTGTCACGGGCTAGGAGGTGTCATCGGAGCCATCGGAGTGAATTCTCTTGGCTCAATCGGCTTCAGGTCTCTGTGTGTGATGCTTTCTACTGTGCAGTCGCGAATTTAACTCATTTTTGCCGGTGTTTTCCGTGTTGCCCCGAGGATTAGATGTTAGAGCTTGTGTGAACAATTTTCCTCTTCGGCAGGTAACTCGAGACAGTTTGAGCGTGCGTCCGTCCTTGTGACCAGTACCTGTAACCGGACTCTTTACAAGGCATGTCTCCTGAATTTCATTCGGGTTTGGGACCAGTAACAAAACTTCCTAGAATTGCGACTAAACACACAACNAAAAAAAAACACCTCAACCCTAATTAGTCTAAAGATTAATTATTCATGCATAAGAGATGAAAACGGTTGCCCTATCCAAGCCACATAATTTCCACATTGAGATCAGATCTCAGCTTGACACGTGGCAAGTTAGGGGCAACCTGGTGTGCTGCAGTATGCAGGGGCCTTTTAGTCATGCTTCAACATTCCACAAATCAATGGCTTAATAAATATTTTCTTATTTTGAGTTTACGCAGGCACGCACAGCGCGGCAGAGAATCGATTAAGGAGAGTTCGGTTAAATTGAATTACTACCAAAGTCAAAAAGGCCACAAAAGAATTTTCAATCAAAGTTTGGTTGCCACGTGAAAAGCATTGATTTGGTAGGAACCTCAAGAGTTTGAGTCGAAAGGCGTTCTGAACCCTTGTGCATTCATGACACCTTGATAACCTTCTTTCGTCTAAGTTGATCTGCAAGTACAGTATAGCAAGTCTATCAAGGTACCACTTCTGTAACACTGCGGAATTTCTGTGGCTTTTGATGAGAACACTGTATGAAGAACGTCCATGATTGCCGGTCCATCTATCATCGGTTGAGACACTTGGCGAAGCAACTGAGAAGTAGGATTAACCAGACCCATTTCTTGATGGATCCTGCGGGGTCAAAGCCTGCGTGGGAATTGTCTGGTTCTTCTAATGAACGTGATTCCTCTGCATCTGATTCTTCTGGTGCTTCAGATTCATCCGAGCAATATGAGTCGTCTGAGGAGTACCACTCTTCGGAGTGTGCTTCCTCCGATGTGTTTAATTCGTCTGATGAATTCGATGGAGTCAGCTTGTTCGATAACCTTTTGACATTTTCCCTATTCTTAGTCGAGACTATCGAACATGTACACTTCCTCTTAAGTGAAAAAGTCATCCTGATTCTCGATGGTCCTAGAATAGAGTTAGAGGTGAGATCTATTTATAATGTACATGATGCTCAGATCTCACCTTTTCTAAGCAATTGTTGCGACGGACTGCAGTGTTACAAGTTGGAACTATGCAAATATACACAGGAGAAACCACCAGTAGTAGAAAGACTATTATTGCTTTGATCTCCGTTTGAGTCTGAATTGTAGACTGAAGATTTTAGGCATGATGTAGTAGATAATTAACGAATGCGACTGATGTGTTTACATCAGGGATACGTAACTTTTGCAAATCCAAGGCTCTATGCAACATCCTGAAATACCGCTATACAAGAGGGTTGCACGACCTCTCACCCTCATCTTCTAACTTGCTCTGCTGTTTGCGCAACATACTGCCTACGAATCTAACTGCAATGACCCAACATTCAAGCTTCCCACTGCCTTTCAAGTGATAAGACTAGAGCTGATATGGACGTTATGTAATTCAGTCTGTCAAAATGGAACTACTGAAATATTAGTAGTAGATCCGTCCTAAGGGCGTAAAGATAGGTCCAGAGAATCGTTCGGGCTGATCTCAAGCAAACTATGCTCCGGTTCGGTTTCAATTACCGTCTAGCATGGGCATTTGAGTCGCAGCGATCCAATCTTCCATTCTTGCTTGACTTCTGGTAGATACCGACCCTCTTCCTTTGTCCAGATTATCCTTCTTTTTGACAACTAGACATAAAACACGGCCATATATTGCGAAGCCATCATAAGTAGTTTCCATAGCCATCTTCTTTTTATCTTCATCTTCTGGTTCTTCGACCAAGGTAGTATCACTATCCTTCCTACGCTTGGGATCAGGTTCAACTTCCGGAGAAGAATCAAAGGTCTGTTCATTATTGTTCAATGTCCTCCTTGGCCTTTTCGACCGGCGTGGTTCATCCTCCTGAATAAAAAGGGAATCTGCAGCAGGGATATCGTTCAAGTCTATGTGTTTGTCGCCCTCCTCCGTGACAATGACAGGACCATCTTCAACCTCAATTGGTGTTCCATTTGTATTGCCAGTGAGCTTGTTCGAGTTCGACTGGAGGATATTTTTATCTCTAAGATGAAAATGCTTTTGTTTAGTAAGAACAGAATGTCTAGTAGTGGTCTCGGTTAAGAATATGGAGACCTCGAAGTCATCTACGGATATATAGTGAGCGTCTAAATCTCTTAAAAATATGAGAATATCTCTACCTTCAACTACGACATCTTTCACTGCCTTCTTCTTTCCTCCTTTACCCTTACTTCGTTCAATTTCTTCGTATAGTTTGGGAAGCACAAGTGGTCGTACACTTTCAATAACACGAGGCAAAACAGGATTCCTCGAATTCAGCAACCAGCTTTCTGCAAGTGCAGGATTATCAACAAAGATGCGGCATTCCAAAACAGAGTACTTTGAAATGCGCAAGTATCTGCGTATGGGTGCCATCGACTTGATACAGTTCAAGACTGGTGTCGGAATTACAGGGCTCGGGACAAGTCGTGACGAGTTAATCTCTCAGCCTTTCATGTTTGCAGTGTTTGCTTCTTTTCACCGAAGCCTTATGCATCGAGTTGTGCCACAGCTGTTGACATCACCGAGGCAGATCTTGGTATGATGCAACACGATGCAACACGTGCATCATTTCTCACATTCAGTATATTACCCAATCTCATATCAATTAAAATGGAAGGTAAAGTTCCATGTGAAATTTATCAACTGTTGAGGCGAAACACCTCGCACGGCCACAAGAGGAGCTCTCTGCCTTCTCATATGCTACCGGGACAAACCGGACATTGTTGCTCCAAAGGGATGAGCCAAGTTCTGCCTTGTGATTGCCGTATTTGTAAAGTGACTCAATTAGTCAAGGTATAAAGGGGGTATTATAGAAAGGCTCTGTCTCTAGAGCTCAGTCTTTAGGAAAAGATGAACTCGGCCTGGATTACTGCTAGAAAACGTGCTAGTGGCACTTTTCAAACCCCTCGGAGCCTTGTAAAGATCACTCGTAGATGTATTTCAACAAGAGAACTGGATGAGAATAAAGGAGGTTTGTTTTCTCCTCCCTATTTAAATAGATTGCGGGTCTGATATGTTTAGATCGTGAACGAGTAGTAATATTAGGTTCTGGGTAAGTGTTTTTATATATCTACCCACCAAATTTTGGAGAATTATTTCTGACAATATCAAAAGCTGGGCCGGCTTTGGTCTTGCCACACAGCTGGATAAGAGAAAGTTCCAGACTGTAATAGTCTCTCCGAGATCTTATTTTGTCTTCACTCCACTGTTGGCATCAACAGCAGTTGGCACTCTAGAATTTCGGACGACTCTTGAACCTGTTAGATCTCGTCGTTCCGAAATAGAGTACTATCAAGGATGGGCAGATGGTATCGAATTTACCAAGAAGATTGTGAAAGTAGAAGAAGCATCAATACACCAACCAACCGGAAGTACGTCGGGTACTAGTGGTGAAGCTAGAGGTAGCATATCTCCCTCTGTTAGTAGTCCTGATACCCTAAAAGTTCAACGAGGTGAGATATTCGATTTAAAATATGACAAACTTGTCATCGCCGTTGGATGTTACAGTCAAACATTTGGAACCAAGGGCGTTAAGGAGAATGCCTATTTCCTAAAGGACGTCGGGGATGCCCGGAAAATAAGAAAGCGGATATTGGAGTGTAAGCTACCTTCAATACTATATTAAAACATAGCTGACTATGTAGGCTTCGAAACTGCTGCTTTACCGACGACACCTTTAGAGTTACAGAAGAAGCTTTTAAACTTCGCTATTATTGGAGGCGGCCGTAAGAAACTATATTCCCCTAGTATACGCCTCTAGACTAACGTGAACAGCAACCGGTGTTGAGTTTTCAGCGGAATTATTTGACCTCTGCCATGAAGATCTCAAGAGACTATACCCAGATCTCATTGAACATGTCAAGATAACTATATACGATGTAGCTCCCAAAATTCTTCCAATGTTTGATGCCAATCTCGCAGATTATGCTATGAAATTATTTGCACGTGATGGGATTAGCATCAAAACAGAGCATCACATTCAAGAATTACGCCCTGGCCTTCCAGAACAGAAACCGGGAGAAAAAGATGGTGGATGCTTTACCTTGAGGACAAAAGAGGATGGGGATATTGGAGTAGGGATGTGTGTTTGGTCTACTGGTAAGCAACACTGCCTGCTAAGGAATTCAGCACTAAAATATGATCTACAATAGGCCTAATGATGAACCCCTTCATTGCCAATGGTTTAAATGTTCCACACAAGTATCCTAGTAATTCAGCTTTTATTAATTCATCATCTAACTCACCTATATCTCCATCAATCCAAGAATGGTCTCTCAAGCGCCACCCCAAGACTGGTGGTTTGATGGTTGACGATCATTTCCGAATAAAACTGACCTCATCACCTGATTCTTCATCCACAGGCTCAAACAAATCCTCATCTGGGCAGGTGGAAGCAACAATGAAGGATGTGTTCGCCCTTGGAGATGTGGCCGTGATGGAGAAGAGTCAGCTACCAGCCACAGCACAGGTGGCAAATCAGGAAGCAAAGTGGATCGGGAAGAGACTCAATGCGGGAGATGTCGACAAGGAATCTTTCACATACAAGAATCTGGGTGTAATGACTTATCTGGGGAATATGAAGGCTATCATGCAAACAGAAGGAAATACTGAGATAAAGGGGTACGTCTTCCTATTTTAATCTTTTATTATATTTACTGCGATACTACCTTGGGCTATTCCAAAGGAAAGAGGAGGTGGATGGATGAATGAACATATTGTTGATGCTAACTATTTGCTCTTTGTTTGAATATAGGAGAACTGCATGGTTGATTTGGAGAGGTGCATATCTTACTAAGACAATCAGTTGGCGGAATAAGCTTCTTATTCCCATGTACTGGTGAGTTCCCCTATTCCTTGTCTGACAGGAATTGGCTTCTAATGTGGTAGGGCTATCAACTGGATTTTCGGAAGAGACATATCTAGGTTCTAAAAGTTTAAGGTCGAAATTGGTATTCAGCATCCTCAAAAGCGAGCATCTTGTTAGTTATTATTTTGCCACAAGGCTAGGTCAGCGACATTCCGGGGGTCATTCTCTCCTCTATCAATGCCTTTCTTCTCTCCTTTATTTTCAGTTAAAAAGGGCATTCGTGAACATATAAATAATAATAGAAGGGGAACACTTTACATCCTTAAATCTTATGATGCAAACCTACTTATATATCGTCTCCGATTAAATTGTAGCTGTTAGACATAGAGGATATTTAGAGAGAAAATTGGTGTCTTTCTCAATTATATATTGTAGAGATCTTCACTCTTCGGATACAAGTGCATTGCTATAACCATATAACAATACTGGGTTATTCTCGTTACACTCATCAATTGTTACAATACGTTATTCCGAGTAAATCCTATTTAAAAATTAACAGACATTGCCCTGTAGAAGTATTATAGCCACATAGTAGTATTATAGTCTCTACCCGAGGTCTTCTATGTATAAAGGAGAAATAGCAGGTTGTTATACTAAGCCAAAATTTTGAGACGAGGTCGCTATTTGATACGTCTGAAAGTGAAATTCTTGACGCGTCCCTAAAAGTGTAAAAATTCCACGTTCACTTCCTTCTCACAAGACTGACAGCACTGAAGGTTATATTCACAACTATAACAACCTATTTCCCAAAGTTTATAATTGCTTGTTACTCTCAGAGCCGGATTTATAGCTAGAACGCACAATTCAAAAATACCGCTCTCGAAGAGATAATTACTATTGCCACGCCCACAATATCAGTTTCGAAGAGCCAACAACAGGAACAATACCAACAACTCCATGGATAGAGCACAATAAACACAACCCCAATGGATTGCAAACTAGAGAGAGCTTACTATTGTCAACCTGTCTATAAATATTTAGCTGAACGCTCAACACTCGACCTTCTCCCTTCACCATTCTTCAACTTTTCGAATCTCACCACTCGAAACAACCATCACATCAATTCTTCCAGATATCAAACAAACATCTCAGAGCTACCTCACACTATCAAACCATATACTACCAACCACAATCTCCAATCGCCAATCATAGCCATGGCTCGCACAAGATCAGTCTTTGCTAAGGAACGCGAGGAGATTAAGGAGAGGCGAGAACTATTCAAGAAGAAGTGTAGACTGCTGATGGAAAACCCGCATCTTACTGAAGATGACATCGCCGACCAGCTTCTGACTTCAGCTCAGCTCAAAGAGCTGGCTGACAAGGCTGCAGAAGCCGAGGCGGAAGCCGAGGCGGAAGCCGCCAGGAAGGCCGAGGAGGAAGCGAGAAAAGTAAGTGATCTAAGCCCATTATAACAACATTCTTCAAGCAGTTTTCTTGGAATTCTGCCATTGAACGTGACTAACGATAGATAGTTCGATATCGAAGAGGATGAGAGCAAGTGGCATCCAAACCTCCCGGAGTGGCAGAGAGAAGCCTGCAGGGAAGCAGTACGATTGCAACGACTTCGACGTGGAGAGAAGGTGGTGGAGAAGAAAGAAACGAAGAAGAAACAGAAGGAAAAGAATGAGGAAGAAAAGGATAATGAAGAGACAAAGGAAATCAGAAAAGAGAAGAAGGGAATGCAGAAAAGGGTAAAATGGGTAGAAGGTATAGAGGATGGCAAGGAGAAGGACAAGAAGAAAGAGCAGAATGGAACAGAAAGAGAGGCAGAGAAGAAGATTGGCAAGATAGTTGAGAAGGAAAAGGAGAAGCAGGAGAAGGAAACGATGATAGCAGGAGCGAAGAAAGATAATCAGAAGGAGCAAGAGAAGAAGTTAAATGGTAAGAAAGCGAAGAATGAAGGGGGAAATGAGGAGAATAAGAGAGGCAAGGCAAAAGATAAGGAGAAAGCAAACGAGTCAGGAAAGGACAACGAAACACCGAAAGTGACGAAGGCACCAAAGAAGGTGCTCAAGAAAGAAGGTAAGTACTTCAAACACATTCTTATTTATAAGACCTCTCTCCCCCGCTTTCTACTTTATTTTCATTTATCTCGAAAGTCTTACTATCTACTCTGCCTATTCCTCATGAACTTGGAATTTATGCTGACACCAGCTCAGAAAAGATCGAAAGGGAGGAGACTGAGAAACCAGGAGTTACATGTCGTGTAGCGGATAAAAGAAAGAAAGGACCTAAAGAAGACGAAGAAGTAATTGCCATCAACAAGATTAAATCAACTACTACTGCTACACCTGGAAACTCCAAAAAGCGAAAGAGAGGTGCAAAGGAAGAAGAAGAATCGGCCGCTGGGGTTACGAAGACTACGCCCACCGCAGTTGGTACCTCTAATCCACCGAAGAGAAGAAAGAGAGTTACAAAAGAAGAAGCTCTACCTCCGGTAGTCAAGGCTCAAGCACCTATTCCCACTGCAGCTGCAGCATCTGATAATTCAAAGAAGAGAAAGCGAGATACGAAGGAGGTAGAAGAAGGTCATCAGGTAACCAAGACTACGACCACTACCGATGCTACACCTGGCCCTTCGAAGAAGAGAAAGATACAGACTAAAGAAGCAGCTACGGTGCTGGTCACAAAAACTGCATCTAAAACCACTGAGGCATCGAAAAATCCAAAGAAGGGAAAGGCAACGGCAAAGATCACGAAAGAAAAGACTGAGCCTCTGGACATCAAGGTCCCATCTACGAACACTATCGCATCGGGAAATTCGAAGAAGAGAAAGCGTGAGGTAAAGGAAGAAGAAGCGATCATAGTCATTAATGCGACAAGCACTACTACTGCTACATCGGGCAGCAATTCGAAGAGAAGAAAGACACATGCCAAAGCAGAAGAACAGACTACATCTTCGGTCAACAAGGAGAAAGTTACAACTCTTAGTGCACAAAATAATTTGAAGAAGAGAAAGAGAAAGGCTGACGAAGAAGAACACGCTACGCCTGCAGCCACCAAGAATATGCCCATTATTGCAACTGCTACAGCAGCAGGAAATGGCAATGTCAACAATCCCAAATGTCCGCCATGCAGGCGCCGCAAGCGCGGATCTTGCACAGGTCTCAACACCCATTGCAATGAGTGCGTAACGCGCGGATACACGGCCGAAGTGTGCCAGTCCGAAGCATACATTGAGCGACGCGGCCGGAAACGTATCAAGGGGGAAGAGAATTGAAACTTCTTGCAGCAAGAAAGTGCCTTGTGGCATGCGAGGGAAAGGATAAAAAGAGAAACCAATCCCTGAAGAAACGAACCAAGCCCGGACTGACTGTTCCTGAACGGAAGATTTCTTGGTACGGCAATTTGAGAGATTTAAATTTGTTTGACGAAACGCGTCTGCACCCCTGGAATGGGTGTCTGGATGCTACACACTCATGCAGCCGAGGCGGATCTGAAGGTTGAGAAATCCGTTGGTCAAATCGACATTCTCTTCAACAGTTGGTTGACTGTTGAAATTTTGCGCTCACCTGCCACAACCTTACATTCATTATTCTTGTGGAGATCTGTGATCTTTTGCAAGTATGCATGAGATGATATCAAGCAGTCTAGATAAGGGTTATTAAAGTGTGTTTCATATAACAAACAAAAGTCTAGATTATTCTGATTCGCAGAGAATGTTGAAGCAACCTGGCATCACAGTCGATCCTCAACCAGGGCCGCAGGTCGGATAATATGGGCAGAAATTAAACAGTGCAGAAAACCAATTTATCCGGACTGCTTGCTTGCCTTTTTCGAAACTACCGAGAGAGGCCAAGATAAAACAAAGCAAAGTGAGAGTGATACAGGACAACTTCCAGCTCGGTTTGTTTGTGACTGTTCATGCATGATCAAGAAATTTTTCTTTTCTTTTCTTTCTTTTATATTGTTTAGCCTATCATATGGCCCTTTCTCTCGGACGAGTGGAATGATAGTTCAATAGATAGATTGTATTCAAAGCATCTGCGGTTAGATTCATGCAAGCCATTCGGCGAGATAAACGAGGAGGCTCCGGTAGAATGGCCCTCGGGCAGAAGAATTTCCATTCTTTTTTTATAAGAATAAAAATATTATGATAATGCAGTTCCATTGCGGTGTTCATCTGTCTTCTCAGGGCTGTATCGGAGTAGACTGAAGGAATTGATGAAAATCATGACTATGATTGTTCATTTCCCCCATATCATTTATGTGGGGACCATAGACCATACGATAACAAGAACCACTGCACAAAGCCACTGCAGATACCTTCCTAGGTGGATACTGAGACGCGAACGTCTACCGTAGACTGGCACGTTTGCACCAAGCTTAGTACCGTACTCCTAGTAAAGATACGCTTGTACACAGTAACGTGCTGTCAAGTGGACCTGCGGGGTCTCCAGACTTCAATGGGCACGGCTGCACCCAGTCATCCCTCGAGCTAGGCGAGATGGGGGGAAATGGAACCTTGAGAGAATGTGGCATCTCTCTTGATGCACTGTTAGCTCTGTACTCAATCGCTAGACAGCGCCGTAAGACGATGTCAATGCTTCCTGCACGTCTCTTTTGCTACGTGTCGGGGACTTCGAACCAATCCCTAGAGCTAGTCCGGCATCTAGCATCTGTGCCGCGGGGAAGTTAGTAGCTTTATCACTTATTGGAGTCCTGGCAGCTCTCATCAGCCCGCAAAGGGCAAAGCCGCCCCCGTTACGACTAGGAATTGAAATTGAAATTGAAAGCAGTAAATAGATGGTCTTGGGATCAGAACATCCTGGTGCGATTGGCCTGTCCCCGCGTTTTAATATAAGGGTGTGCGAACCTAAGTTTGGTTCGTGCTGCACGTCTTGATATGGTCGGAGCTACTGCACCGAGTCGATCGATCTTGCACGTGATGGACTGTGCTCGATAAGGTGAGAAGGCTGGCAAGTTGATTTGCACTGGGGGCAGGCTGACAAGGCTGACGGGAAATACATCCACGCCAGCGCCAGCCCTACCGACTATGTGGCTGCTATGGACATTTGACTCCGAGGATCTCACAAACATTCGAAGCATGAATCTCAGAGCCTGACGTCGCTTCGAGGTTATTGTATGTTTAGGAAAGGGGCACGAGGGGTTATGCTATGTGTGAGGAAGGATTAGACGAGTGATCAAGCAAGCAGCGAGTTGTTAAGTACACTAGCAAAGCAAACCACGACTATAACTGCCGTGGCGTTAGGACTAATGCGCATCGCAACTTACGCAGACTTAGGAGGCAAATACTGTAAATAAAAAGGAAAGGACCTAACACCGCAGAAAGTCTAAAAAGCAAGGAAAGGAGCTTGAAGCACAACACACCGCATCTACTCTGATCAGGATGCCAAGCGGCATGGATTCTTCTTGCACTTGCCTTTCTCGTGCAATGACCTTGGAATGAGAGCCCGAGTCAGCACGGAAAAACCATAATGCTGCCCACAACTGGTGGCATTATTGGTGGTATCGGTTCACGTGCGGTTGTATTGGTGGTTTTGGTGGGTGGACAGGTGGATAATTAGCTCCGACAGCTCAACCATTCTAGTGTCGTCCTTGGATTTACTACTTTTTCCCAATGCAGCTTGATTATTTTCTTGTTTCGTGGCTTCATTCTCCCGTATATCCTCACTACTTTTACCTTCCCCTGTCCTCTCTCCTTTCTACTTGCTTGCATCCTTCTCTTATGATAAAACCGTTGAAGCCGTGAAGCTCAGGCACTAATGACGAACCTACGAGATTCCGGCATATCGGTTGAGATCTCCGTTAAATTGCTGGGTTTGAGCACGGCTACTCATGCACGTAACCCTGGTCGTCGTATGGTGACCAATCAATAAAGCTTGCTGTACTTCGCTTCGGAAGCATTGCATGAGGGCGCCGGCACGCCAAGGATCTCTTTTCACGCTGGGTGCTCAAGGCTGCCAGATGGCAAACTTGATTTGCTGCTGGCGAGGTTGTTAGACGCTGGCTCACGTGAGGACAAGCTAGCCTCTCGAGCTATCCTAGACAAAGGCGGCAGCTGGCATGTCGCCTGGGTCTGAAGGATGACTAGCTGTTTTGGGTAGCATCGAATAGCAGCTGGTGTAGCAAATACGACACCAAGACTGGATGAGGTATGAGGCATAATGTCCCAGTGTCCAATGTACCATTGTGATCATTCATGTACTGCACCTTCTTCCCCGGGCCTTTGTGCTACGGTACTCCAGCTTCTCCAGATTTTCCCTTAGGCTTCTTGGCCCGTTCTTTGTTCCTTCTCTTCCTGCGTTCTTTTTGACGGACATAGGGGAACTAGGAGAGTCTCTTTTTGCTGTAATTAATTTGCATACTTACAATCAGGACTGTCAGACTCAGTAAGCGCTCATGATGCTCTATGGCCTGAGGCCTGTGCGCTTTGTCTGGCTCAGTCCCTGTCATGCCATGCGCTACACCAGCATCATCGCCTGTTCTTCTGCGTGGAGCGGCTGGCAGAAAGGTACAACCCAGCCAGCCAAACTTTGCCTTCGACCACCGGTACTTGTTATCATCAATATATGGATTGCCATCACCAATCCTCGATCTTCAGACCCTCGACCTCGCCTACGTCCAGCGGGCCGTCGCTATTACTCTAACACACTGCAGCACGGCGTCCCCGCAATAAGGATGACTACTGTAGCCAGGAGAATCGCGATGAAGGAGCAGCAGCTTTGGTATCTCGGCGTCTCCTGCGACCACACAAGCCAAGCACCACAACAAGAGTATGGTACGCTATGCTACAAGTAGAACCAAAAGTACATCGGAGTACCACGCCGTACAAGCACGATTGCATTGAATATTTTTCCCCAGCCTCGCCATCAAGCCCCTTCTCCACTACTCCTCTCCATTCGCTCCAAGTATGGGGGAGGGGGCATCCCTTCCAAGCGCACTAGTCCCAATCGGGCCCAAAGCATCACATTTTCATAAAGGCCCTGGCGAGCCCTAGGCCGGCTAGGAAAGACCAGGAAAAACGCCCCCTTCGACGCCTGCTATGGTCAGCTTTGGCCTTGCCTTTATTTTAGCCAGAGTTATGACCATGCATGCCATCACTGAGATAGATTAATCCATTAAGACATTCCATCACAAATAGTTGTTGCAGACCACTCACTCCTCTCGTCTCCGCGTCTCCAGACGTCCCATCCTTTCCCCCCTCTCTCTCTCTCGCCGTCATGGCCAAGCAGTGACAGCAGACTCTCTCCGCGGCCATGACTTTGCTGTCGTGCTTTTGACACAATTATAATCCGGCTTCATTCAAGCAAGACATGTAGTGCTGCCCATCTGTCCGCCTCACCAGCATCGCTCGCTCGTACGACTTTTTGTTTTGTTTTTTGGCCTCAACACTCCGAATCCCGCGACTCACGACACCAGGTCAGTGGTTTTGAGGAGACCATCGCAGCGCACGGTGGGCTGGCTCGCACCGTGCCTTTGGATGTGGGAATTGCGGCTCTACAAATACGATCATAATGTCCTTCCATCCATATCCAAACGTCTACAAATTCTTCAATCAGTTCGCTGCTCCCGACTCAACCTCACCCGAGACATCCTCGCGGAGTCAAGGCCTGCGAAAGAGTGGTCCTCGATCCAAGACCGGTTGTACGACCTGCAAGTATGTCTAGTTTATGGTTCTTCGTTGGCAGCAGTCAGCTAGTGATTGTATATAGAGGGCTAGGAAAAGATCTCGCTCTGGTTGTGAAGCAGAAGGGGTGGTTCGGAGACCGGTAAAAGGGAATGAAATGGGCTAACCCAGACATAGGCAGCGCCGGGTCAAGTGCGATGAGACGAAACCAGGATGCATACGATGTCAGAACCTCGGTCGAGAATGTGGAGGATATGCCCCAGAGGCTCCAGATGAAACGACCAAACAGGCACCTCCAGTGCCCATACACCCCCGGCCGATGACGGTTATCCCGCAGAATCCTTCTGGAGCTGCAGTAGGCGATGAACAGGAACGGATGTACTTCCAGCGATTCTGCGAGAAAACGGCAGGTGAGATTTGCGGCTCTTTCGATCCAACCTTCTGGACGGTCAAAGTGCTTCAGCTCTGCCATCGTGATCCTCCGATTCGGCATGGCATCATCGCTCTGGGCGCCCTTTCGAAATCATTAGAGGTCACATCAACGCCGAACAGATTATCTCTCTCGGGATTCCCTCAATTCGATCATCGTCATCTAGATGAGCACCACCGGTTCGCATTGAGACAGTACAGTCTGGCCATTGCCTCGCTCAGAAAGATCCTATCGGACGGTCGCCGGCATCTGAGGACTTCTTTGACGTCATGTGTATTATTCATGTGTCTGGAGGCATTGCAAGGAAACTATGATCAGGTGGTTACGCATGCACGAGGAGGATCTCGTCTTCTTGGTGACTGGAGAACGGCTCGACGAGGTCTAAGTTCTAGACTGTCGCAAGACTCACTGTCGGAGATCCAAGACGGACTCATCGATGACCTCGGGCGGATGTTTGCCAGACTGGATGTTCAGGCTCTATTTGCTCCTCCTCCTTGTCCAGGTTCTTACACAACCTCTCGTGATGATCCTCAACCTACTCCTTCGCTATATACGGAAGAGCTTGTGGTACCTGACACATTTGATAGCACCACAGAAGCTCGTGAAATGTGGGATTTTCTGATGGCCGGAATCGTTCAGTTCCACCGAAGATCCATCTATTATAGGAATCGGAATCCCGTCGAGCTTGTGTCGCAGTGGTGGATCCAGCAGCATGATCACTATTCAACTCAGCTTATTCGATGGCGTTCAGCCTTCCAGGCCGTTTATGCCGCAGAAGGACATACAAGCACAACCATGCCAGACGAAACAGTGATGCTCAGTCTCTACTACAATCTTGCGTCGATTCTCTTATCAACTAGCTGCACGCATACCGAAATGGTATACGAAGATTTCAAACCCCTTTTCCAAGAAATAGTTACCAAGTCAAACCATCTCCTTACCTCCTCCGATAACCCCGCTACGACCTCGCGATTCACCCTTGATTTGGGCACCATCATTCCGTTAGCATTCACAGCAGTGAAATGTCGAGACAGGAGAATCCGTCGTCAAGCGATATCACTGCTCTGGTCAAAAGCCCGGAGGGAGGGCCTGTGTTTCGATACCATCACCATCGCTCGGGTTCTGGCGTGGATACTATCCATAGAATCAGAGGGTATTCCGCCAGATTACGACACGATCCCAGAAACATCACGCGTATTGGTCAACAATGTACATTTCAACCCAGAAGAGAGATGGCTCTGGGTGCAGCTATCGTGCGTCGGACACAACGAAAGGTTCATAAATGGAACTAGGGAGACTACATTCTCATGGTAGTAGATACATGCCACACATTACTCTTTTTTATATATATCTTGTTACATATCATCAATGAGGCTTCATGAACTGTTGGGAAATATCATGGCGTTTTACGGGGAAATACCATAGGTTGCGCGCGGGTTTCGAGCTCAAAACGAAGCTCNAAAAAAATTGAACTTGACTTTGTCACACGACTGGTGGGTTCAGGAGGGCGGATGGATTTCAAGCTCACATCACATGGCGCTAATCCCTCGATACTATCATTCTGTGGAAATTTGGAAGATTGAACACTATTTTGTTTACGAACAAAGGTCTATTACAAGCGGGGAAGGTTCAATACCTGCTGGAAGTGATAGTTCCTGACGAGGCTTGGCGGCAGGTATATCCTGTGTGATAGGGATTCATTTTTTTTTTGTTTAAAACCTATCACTGTATACAATCAATATCTACCATATAATAAAGAAATACATCCTCAACATTACGTCTGTATCTCATTTGACATTGAATCTGGACTGTTGAACATCTAGATTAGCATATTCATCGTAGCGGCTGAATCTAAACTCGTGAGGTATCAAAATTCACAATTTGAACAAATATTTGAATCTAAAAAAAAAGGTTTCAAACTTCCTCACAAAGTGTAGATCAGCACTTCTATCAAATATTAATGTAGGGCAATAAGTAGAGTTGGAAGAATCCGCAGCATAGTAGAGATAGCATTGCACACGTGATCATATGTGAATATTTTTGCCTGAGAATATGAGTCAAGGCAACGAGGCCGCCATATATTTTCAACCCACCTTTAGCGCCAAACCCCCAATTGCGTTAGGGTTCGCTAAGCCCGCACAATGAATGCTCTGAAATTCCGAGATACCACCTTTTTTTCGCGGAGCTTGAAATCTCGAAAAAGAATCCCTCCCAAACGCCAAACGCCCCGCCCCTTTTCGGAATTGAACCCAAACCCCTCAACCGGTTTTCAATTCGAAAATTAATCCATAAATCATGGCTGATGCACCAAGAGGAGGAGCAGTAGGAGGAGGAGCTCGCGGCGGTGGCTTCGGTGCCCGAGGCGACAGAGGAGGAGACCGTGGTGATCGGGGCCGTGGCCGTGGACGACGTGGACCTCGTCGGGGAGCGAACAAGAATGAGGAGAAGGAGTGGCAGCCAGTTACCAAGCTTGGTCGTTTGGTGAAGGAGGGGAAGATTAAGTCCATGGAGGAGATCTACCTGCACTCTTTGCCCATCAAGGAGTTTCAGATTGTGGACTTTTTCTTGCCCAAGTTGAAGGATGAGGTTATGAAGGTATGTGAGGAAATTTTATTCTTATTTTGTTATTTTGTTTATTTTTTCCGGCTTCGATCATGTTGAGGGGTTCTGGAAATATTTGGAAATTTGAATGGGCGAGAGGAGTGGGGAGTAGGGGGGTGATATATACTTGATATTGATATATGATATTGGATACTGGATGCTGATTTTTCACNTTTTTTCAAACCTTATAGATCAAGCCTGTCCAGAAGCAAACTCGTGCCGGTCAACGTACCCGATTCAAGGCCATCGTTGTCATTGGTGATTCCGAGGGTCACGTCGGTCTTGGTATCAAGACCTCCAAGGAAGTCGCAACTGCTATCCGTGCCGCCATCATCATCGCCAAGTTGAGCGTTCTACCTATCCGAAGAGGTTACTGGGGCAGCAATTTGGGTCTTCCTCACTCCCTTCCCACAAAGGAGAGCGGCAAGTGTGGTTCCGTCTCTGTTCGTGTAAGTAGTCTCCATATTCTTCTCCAGAGGATGGTATTCTGATGTATCTACNTTTTTTTAGCTCATCCCTGCTCCCCGTGGTACTGGTCTCGTCGCTTCCCCAGCTGTCAAGCGTCTCCTCCAACTTGCTGGTGTCGAAGATGTCTACACCTCATCCTCTGGTTCCACCAAGACCCTCGAGAACACTCTCAAGGCCACATTCGCCGCTGTCGGCAACACATACGGTTACCTTACCCCTAACCTGTGGAAGGAGACCAAGCTCATCAGAAGTCCTCTGGAAGAGTTCAGCGATACTCTCCGTGCTGGAAAACGTTACTAGATGGCTTGAGGTGTGGAGTCTTCTTGTTGGGGATATGCGTTCATGGCTTTTCTACTTTTAAAGGGTTTTCATGAGATTAGGCTTAGTTTTTTGTAGCAACGCCTTCATGAACTAAGAAAATTTCTTCTAATTTCTTTTTCCGGTGTCAGATGTGAATTTCCACTGCCTATTGTACTTTGAAACCTTTAAATTCTGGCTCGGTAAGAGACTATGAGGAAAGGCAAATGGAAATCAGTATTATTTCTATATATCTTATCTAAACGCCATTGTGTAACTTGCTTTACTTACTCTTCCCGGCATCGATGACAGATGTACTAAGTTGAATATCTCCCCAGGTTTGAAGTTGATAGTTACACATATTTTTCAATTGGAGTCTACGCATATATATCCTCAATATTATTGAGCATTTTGTGTTTCGATTCTGTTCGAAAATGACAATTTTCATACATCATCTGAATCAAGAGTGCAGAGCTATCTTTACTTCCTCAGTTCGTACAGTGCTGGAAGATAAAATTCTAGTTGGTTATGCGAGCGGAGTTTTGAATAGCTCACGTAGGAGAATTAGATGAATATTAGAATACAACGAGAATCACATCTCCTCTTTTAGAGGTCGATTGTAGATGCTCGGATGTTTAAACAAATATATATTGCGGTTGGAGTACTTTTACTCTGATACTATTTTGTTCGAATCAGAACCAAGTTTGTCAGGGGTCGTGATAAAAAAGACTGCCAGGTAGGATAGTTTAAAGAAAATGTAATTACCAAAAGTTTCTGATATATATTATCCAACTAATTCGATTCACACTTAATTAAATAGCCAGATATTGAAATCCGCTGTTGGGTGTGCAGAATGAAGTTGGATGCAAGGCTGACATCCTGGCTATGTAATAGGGTAGCCTTGTTGAGCACGGACCATACTTAAATCTCATCACCCAAAATATTTCGTGAACNTTTTTTATGTGTGTGTACGGGACGCAACATTTCGAGGGCCTCTATCAGCGCCATGGATATCCACCGCTGCCGATTTGTGCCCTACCCGCCATCGACAATCAATGCGCTCGCATTCTCGCACTCTCATATATCGAAGGATCAAAAGACAGTGCAGCCACGATTGGCCCTAGGGCGAGCGAATGGTGATATTGAGATATGGAACCCATTGAACGGGTCTTGGCTCCAGGAAATCATTATTCACGGTGGAAAGGATCGAAGTGTTGATGGACTGGTGTGGACACAGGATCCAGATGAAGTAGACGCCAATGGCAGGGTTATTCTAGGAAGGTCTAGACTCTTCAGTATCGGCTACACGACGACAGTTACAGAATGGGATCTGGAGAAAGGTCAGCCTTTGCGTCAAGCTAGCGGTAACCATGGGGAAATATGGTGTCTTACTGCGCAGCCTGCTTCGCCTTCGAAAACCGAGACAAATAGTTCAGCAACGAGTCAACACCTTGTGACTGGGTGTACTGATGGCGCTCTTGTTCTCTACTCAACTTCGGATGAGGACCTTCAACTCAAAGGAGTTCTTGTCAGACCATCTTCAAGGAAGGCTAAGATTATCAGCGTCGTGTTCCAAGATCGAAATGTAGTCATAGCAGGCTGCACTGATAGTACTATCCGTTTGTTCGATATCCGGAATGGATCAACTTTGAGAACTATGACTTTAGGATCAGGACCAAAGGGAGGGCCGAAGGAGATAATTGTCTGGTCTGTTAAGGCGCTGCCGAATGGCAACATTGTGTCAGCCGATTCAACGGGAGAAATAAGAATCTGGGATGGGAAGACTTATACACTTATGCAACGGATTAAAGGTCACAAACAAGACGTTTTAAGTCTTGCTACGAGCTTTGATGGCTCCGTTATATTCAGCGGGGGTATGGACAGACGCACGGTAGTCTACAAACAAACTGGGAAGGGAGGTCGGTGGGCAGAAGTTGCGCATAGAAGATACCACAATCACGATGTCAAGACCATGGCAACGTTGGAGGGTAAAGGTATTAGTGTTGTTGTATCTGGTGGTAAGTTTAATATATTCTTGCTGTCAAAATTATAGCTCTAACAATGTAGGTCCTGATGCCTCCCCGACGGTTTTGCCACTCAAACATTTTGGAACGGAGAACCAGCGAGCATTGCCATTCCTTCCTCAAGAACCCACCATTCAAAGTGCACCTAAGGGTCGACTTCTTATGGGCTGGTGGGATCGAGAAGTCCATATTTGGCGTCTCAAAAGTTCTCATCTCTCTGAGAATGAAGATTCAGAGCCCAATTCGACGCCACAGAATCAGAAATTGGTTGCCAAAATCCTGGTCAAGGGTGAAGCAAACATCAACTCAGCAACTATTACTCCGGATGGCTCTCTTTTGGCTGTTGCTTCATCGTCAGATGTGAAAGTCTTCCTTCTGAGACCAAGAAAGCCCGAGGAAGGTGATGGCCTCAGGGTTTCTAAACTCACACTCCCCACCTTAAACTCCTCAGGAGCACGAACTGTCCAGTTTTCACCAGACGGAAAGTGGCTCTGCATGATTCGGGAAGATAACCGCATTACGCTGAGTAGAGTGCTTAATGATGGGAAAACTGCCGCGTCATCAATCCGTCTTTCA
The DNA here is from genome assembly GCA_002812745.2 of Scytalidium lignicola. Lineage (NCBI taxonomy): Eukaryota > Fungi > Ascomycota > Leotiomycetes > Scytalidium > Scytalidium lignicola. Next base: position 19,383 of record NCSJ02000364.1, read on the forward strand.
GAACACCCCTTTAAGCTTGAGCGCCTACACCGTCAGATTGAGAAAAGTCTTCTACTAGGTGGTCTTGGCGCATACGACAGAACGGTCATACGCGTCTCCTTCTCATCAGATAGCAGGATATTAGCTGTCGGTGATATTGCTGGTTACATTGACACATGGGTTCTCTCCGGACAGGAGGACTCGACTAGGCCAGAATATGAAATAGCTAGCAATCTTACCCCATCTTCAGGATCCTCCAACGAAGATTCGGAGGATGATGACATGTCAAAGATGCCCCAATTGATCTTTGGGCAGAATTGGACACGCAATGCAGCTACGAACCTCTTCCCCAAATTAACTTCATCACCGGTCATTCTCTCCTTCCGACCATCCACAACGGCACCTTCATCGAAAGCAACCACGAATAGCATCTCTCACACGCCTTCCACGAGGAACAACCCCCGCCCAATTCCTCACGATATGCCGACTGGCGAAGATCGACTTGTAATAGTGACTGCTAAGTCTCAATTCTACGAATTTGAAGCTCTAAGTGGAAACCTAACTGCTTGGTCAAAGCGAAATTTGACTGCTCGATTCCCCGAGGAATTCAGAAAACTTAGAGACCAAGCTAGGGGTTGCATCTGGGATGTTAATGAGGACAGGGAGAGATTGTGGCTTTATGGCATAGGATGGCTTTGGATGCTTGACCTGTCACGGGATTTCCAGTCAGAATCCTCAGAAAAGAAGTTGCTTACTAACGGGCAGACAAATGGTAACGTTACCACGAATGGAGACATGGATTTAGTTCTGCAGAATTCTCCTAGTAAAAAAAGAAAGCGTGCTCATGATGAAGACCTTAAGCGCGCTATTGAGGGTTCGGGGGCTGGAGGCAGAGTACCGGATGATAAGTTACTGACAGGGATCTCGAGAACGATGCAGAGGAGCCTTTACACAGATGACGGCAACCTAGAATCCTCGAAGGACATTAATCTCGTGGACGAGATGGATATTGACAGGGATGACGACGCAGAGTTCGACGGTGAAATGTCAGCGTTGGGTACTTCAGACAGTACGCAGTTGGTTGCATCAACCGGGAGTCTACAGTGGTGGCATACGTATAAGTATCGTCCTATATTAGGAATCGTTCCCGTTGGCGAAAGCTCCGAACAAGGGGCGGCGGAGCCCGAAGTTGCCTTGGTAGAACGGCCAATCTGGGAGGTTGACTTACCTCCGAGGTACTATGGTGATCATGAATAAGGAGAAGAAAATTTTCAAGTTGAGGCTAGATGAGGTTAAAGCGGTGAAGTTACAAGAAGAAAAGAAAAGGCGGTGGAAAAGGAGGGGTTGTGTGAGAGGTGTATTTTCCGGATTCCCTCACTTGATAGATCAAGCGGCATGGAATAACGGCGTTTATGAGTAAAAATGATCTGGTATTAAAATTTCTGGCATAGTTGAAAAAAGCATATGGGGGTACTTCTATTAGATCGTGATGTTAAATATGTCATGTTAGTAGTAGTGATCATTGAAAAAAGAGTCTCGCGTAGATCTACAAACTGTCTCTCTTCATAATGCTCTTTCTTTTCTGATCCACCAGGGCACACGCGGGTACACTTGAATAGGAAACCACCCACTAGACTTGGGCACACGATCGCTATCAAATCGCCTTGTCTCCCTCTACCACTTATTCGCCGCTTGTGGACCACGGGGCCAGTATCGAGAGCCGCCACCCACAGGGTTTTGTCATGCTCATGTTACGTGTTATGAGTTGTGTCCCATCCACACACCACCACACTCGATGAAAGGCGATGTCGGATGCATAATCTCATATCCAAAGGGAGGTTAAGTTGAAAATGAGAGAATCTAGCCAGGCGGGGGTCTTTGAGGGCCCCACACCTCGATCCCTTCTTTTGACTAAAGAGGCATTTCACACAACGATAACCGTCCGCTATATGAATAATGAGCCTTGGATCTGAAAATTTTTTTTTGCAGAACACGTGAGATATTCTAACTATCTGGATATAGTTGAGAGTAAGCTCTTCAGCAACATTTCCTGGGCTAGAATTGTCTCAAATAAAGACGTTCTGTAGCAGAATTGGAACAATGCAGTAGACGCGCGTCCGAATAGAGCGGCAAATCCAGTGAGAAACCGTGATCTTCTCCCAGAACCTAGTGCGGTTATCCGGCCAATTGGCCTCTACCGTAAGCTGCTACTATTTCTGAAAAGCAATTATGAGAGAATTCCGCCGTATTATGGTTGGTATACGTGTTGGTGACGCAGAGCCAACGATGGAAAGTAGGAGTGTACGGCTCCTTAAAACTGTTGTATAAAGTACCTAATGATACCATCATGGAAACAGAATACTATAAAATGAAGAAGAAGNAAAAAGCAAGTTATTATGCTGTAGAAATTAGTATCTTCAAACTATCAATATAGGTATTATTTCTGGAAGAGGTAGAACATAGAAAANGGGGGGGCAAACGACAATGAACTGTGGCGTATATGTATAGAAATGGCGTAACCTCGATTGGTTGCACGGTGCGCTGGCGGGCACAGGCGAGCTTGACCCGCCAGCCTTTTATGCGCTATGCCGATCTTGGCATGCCAAGGAAATTACATACGCGTACTTCGTCAAGTGCGCTCTTTTGATTCATGGATCTCAGAGATCAGAAGATGTGCAAGGCAAGCGCACACCTAAATGAGAGTTGCTGTGATCGACACTGGGGACCACTTGGTTGACCAGTTTGGATAACCTCTTCGGTGCAAGACTTTGAATATACATTCTTGATGATTTTGAGGTTGAAATAGCTTCCTGCCATGTCTTGGAGAACCTGGCTACCTCTGTTCTTGTTCCTTTAGACAATGCACAGAATGGCAAATTTACGAAAAAAGTATACGCATGGGTGTACGTATCGTAGTATCGTAATTTCGTATGCCTAGATTGGGACCAATGGAATGGTTCATACACATATCCCTATGAACCGAGACTTATTCAGGGCGATATGCTCCCACAATGGACCCTCAGTTTTCTCAGAGCAGAGACTTTAGTAATGATTTGGCTTACCTTCTCGCAAGCTTACCGAAACCATTCCACCATCCAAATTTTGTGGGGATCGTTGCTCTTAAGCACTCTACTCCGGATGAGGTTCTTCGCAGACTGATGGTGTGGCTCCTTCTGTAGTGATGGAGTGCTGACGTGGAAGAATTGATTGGCAGGAACCCGTAATACTCGACACTGTGTCTCTCCTCTTCGGGAAGGTATTGCCTTTGGAGATCTGTGGCAGTTGAATGGCCTGTCTGTCTGCTGAATCCGGGTGATTGAAGAATCGTAGGTATTTCTACTGCTCAGACAAGAGGCTGAGGTCATGGCCATGGCTTGTTGGTAATGATACAGTAAAACAATCGCTGCAAATCGTTAGAATTAGGGCATACGGCCATAGCAAATGTACACTGACTGTGTCAACCAAGGCACCTGGTCCCGGCACTGTTGTTCCGTTCTCTCTTCCGCTGCGTGTCTGAACTTGCTAGCGCCTAGCTAAAACACGTTGTCCGAGAGGCTCACCGGTGGCATTTGAGCAACTGAAAAATGCCCGAAACATGTGCCCTGGCGTGCCGTGGCACTCGTAGGTATGTACAGTATGACCATCAAAATTTTGGTATTGGCGAGGTTGCAATTCGTTCTTGGAATCGGAGGGAAGTGCAAGCTTTGGCGATCTGTCCCAGGCGCGCGGAGAAGGTTGCTTTGGGCCTGACATACGAGGCCGCGACATGGGGTCTGCCGCCTTCCCTCCCCATTTTTCGCCCATTTTGCCTTGAGAGAAGTCGTCGTCAGCTTCGACCAGGGCCCGACACCAGAGTCAGGGTCAGCCACTCAGGATGCGGCAGCCACCCAGCTAGCAAGTCAGCGCCCCGTCCCCTTCGCACAACAGTCCAATACACGCGTCCCACAGCCAAGGCAAGAGTCGGCAAGTTCTCCGTTGCTGGTCTGCTGCTGGTATTTGGTCGTGTTGGTGTACGGAAGTACGAAAGTACATTCGGATTACTTGGGATTATTAGGTGTACGCTGGCTGGTCAGTGGTTACGGCCATCCGTACGTACTTTGCCAAGGAGCCAGACCGCGTGGATACTTCTTGTAGGGGGCTCCCGACGGACGCATCATCGTCTTTGTCACCCAGAGATCTCCTCGTTGCCTCTTCGCCTCTGTCTCTTCCCTCCTTCTCTCCGTTACTCTCTTCAGCGCGCAGACTTACGGACGAAAACTTGCCTGCTTCAATCTTGAAATATAACTTCCCGGTGCTCCTGGACGCCAAATGAAGGAGAACTGACTTGGCTGTGGCTTTGCGACTTCGATACCGTTACTTCGCCCCGTGTCTATTTATTGCGTTGATGCCTTCGCCTCTAGCCTAATCCCGATCCCTAAGCGATCCCGATCAATTGCGACGCCTACTGCGGGCTGTGCACCACCCAAGATCTACGCTCGTTCTCTCCCTCTTCCCTCGATCATTAAGCCGCCAATTCAGGCGTCAGGTCAATTCACGACTCCGAGAAACCAGTCAATATAGGACGGACTCCAGGAAATCGGGGTCGCGAGTTCAGAGGAGAGGCGCTCTCCTTCGACACCATCCTCATCGTCATCCAGACCGGCGACGAAATGGCGCACTCCAACCCTTCGCAACCTGGGGAATTCGACGAGACCTGGGCCAAAGACTTGAGAGTACAGTTTGAAGGATTATTACGGACAAAACGACTGAATGAGCTGGATCGGTCCAGATCGCAAACCTCTTCTCCCTTACCTCGAGATCCAGCGCCGTCAGCGAGCCCAAGAGCCTTGTCATCACCTCACCACCTACCACCACACTCACCATACCAACCATCAATACCGAATAGCTCTGGATCTGGCGCTACACCTCCATCTTATGCATCACTACGACACCTCCCAAAGGTCCCCTCACCACCAGCTGATACGGCGTCGAAGAAGTTCCGAAACCTGTTGCTTTCCCTATCGCTCACTCCAACGAAATACGAGAATCCGGGATTACTAGATGAGGCATTGCAGAAGATACCACTCGATAGAATATATGGAGAAGCCGAGGAAGAGAGCCAGGTGTTTCAAGCACAGGCCGAAAGTATGGGAGACGGTCGAAAGCCTGAATGGGGTTACCAGGACTGCGTCATCCGTGCATTGTTAAGGTATGTGATCTTTGTATATCGAATTGAAGGTCTGATTTCTAACACAAGAGCAGATGGTTCAAGCGTATCTTCTTTACTTGGGTGAACAACCCACCATGTTCGGTTTGTATGTCGCCAACCATTGCGAAAGGCCAGACGCCGCCTACCCCGGACGAGACAGCGTGTGGTGCTCTTCGTGTAGAACTATATAGATGCACAGCAATGGACTGTGGTGCCTATGAACGATTTCCAAGATATGGCGATGTTTGGCGTTTGTTGGAGACGAGGAGAGGAAGGTGTGGTGAATGGGCCAACTGCTTCAGCATGCTATGTCGCGCTGTAGGGGGGCGAGTAAGATGGGTATGGAACGCCGAAGACCATTTGTGGACCGAAGTCTACTCGGAATCGAAACGACGATGGGTTCATATTGATGTGTGCGAAGAAGCGTGGGATAATCCGCGGCTGTATTCGGAAGGGTGGGGCAAGAAGATGTCCTACTGTATCGCTTTCTCAGCCGATGGTGCCACGGATGTAACTCGCCGATATGTACGGAAGACCGAGCATGCTCTTGAGCGTAACAGATGTCCAGAAGAGGTTCTACTTTACATCATGAACGAAATCCGCACCCTACGACGTGCTAATATGGCCAAGGACGAGCGCTTTCGATTAGAGAAGGAAGACAGCCTAGAGGATAAAGAGCTTCGTGGTTACGTTGTTGCGTCTATCACACACTCCGTCGTTACAAATTTAAGACCTGGAAGCTCATCTATGACCGGTAACCATCAACAGACATCGGATGACCAGAAGCTACCCCAAGAGCAACTATTACCAAGACAGAGCGGTTCTTCGGACTGGGTGAACACTAGAGGTGAGGGCGGGCCGCCACGTCCACCACCCAGGGATCCTTATTATCGCGATCCTTGAAGATAACGTCCAGTGAACGTTTTGAATTGCTATTTCGAAGAGGGTCCGATGTGGATGGCCACGGGATCCAAATAGTTTTCACTGAGGATTTGAGCCACATCAAATATACGCTTTTGGCTAATGCTGCATGTGAGGTTGGGTTCAGGGAATCCCATCGGCTCAGAGAACGCGAAACTTCGACCACAAGACCGTGGCTGATATTAATGTATCACGGTCCGAATGATATCATATCCGACCCGAGAGGAGGGGCCTCGAAATTACATATACTTCATCACATAAAGGAATTTACTTTGTCATGGGTGCGGTGTTCTGGGTCTATTACATGATACATAATCATGACTGCGACACAACGTCTATTTTATTTAATTATATGCTGGGATTGGGAATATGGCATCAGTTTGGAAAACTGTTGGTCTGGTAAAAGATTAGGGAGAAGATACCTGGATAGGGTTATACCTACAGCTGGCGTTATTTGGGACGGGCAGATGACAAGCGTCCTTTTGTCTTGATAGCATGCATGTTTTGAAGGATGAGACATTGAGCGTGAGCGAAGATTAGCGTATAGAATATGCTATTCCCTCATGCTGGGAACTGAGGCTTGTGATGGCCGCTTTGAGGCTATGCCATGCAGCCTAGGGTTTCTGAAATGCAGCGCCCGGAGTACGGATTTCGCAGTATACTTTTGTCGGTCTGGGCTATACTAGTCAGAGACCTAAGATGGCAATGAACAATGATCAAGATTACGTTGTCCGATAGCATAGCCTCTCATCCTTTGTAAGGTTAGAGCGTTGTGCGTGTGTGTGTGTCGACAACACTCTACAAATCCACTAGATTACAACAAAGAACTAGAAATATACTTGTACTCTAATAAAAGTTCCAGTTAATGACTATGCAGTTTATGGGGTTTTGGGTGTTTGCTAGATTTAATATTTGGCCCGTGACTACCAAGACCAGGCAGGGATCCTTGTTGCCTGACAGTGAACTTTTTCCAAATGTCGCGACTTTTAAGTCGCGAGGAACGCTGTGGGTAACGCAAGGTATAGAATGGACTAGAGATGCAAGTACGTCCAGTGAAGTCATGGTCATCGACTTTGAGACTGCCCAGATCCTCATTTCCGTAAGCAAAAAGTGCAAAATCATTTGAGTCAATCGAATCTTGCTTAGCTGAAACTTCCTGCAATAGTCCTAGGCCAGTACCAGCGGAGCAGCCCGCTATCCTACGAAGATGCTCCGATGAACTTTATAAATGGCAGAGCCAGGAACGGGCTAATCAAAAGCCGTTTGTTCTTCACGATGGACCGCCGTACGCCAATGGCAGTCTGCATGTTGGGCACGCCATAAACAAGATCTTGAAGGATATGGTATGTCGAGTGAAGGTTCAACAAGGTAGGAACTGTTGCTTATGTGGTTGGTAATTTTAAGGATTAGAAGGACTGATTGAACCATCTAGGGCATAGAGTTGTTTACGTCCCCGGATGGGATTGCCATGGCCTCCCAATCGAGATAAAAGCTCTCGAAAAGGAGCGAGAGAAACATGAAAATGGCTCCTCCGTTCTTCAAGCAATTGATATCCGCAGAGCGGCACGGTCCCTTGCCAACAAGACAGTCAAAGAACAGATGAAAGGCTTTCGCGAATGGGGTGTCATGGCAGACTGGGAGCGTTCCTGGAAAACGATGGATAAGTCTTTCGAGATGAAGCAATTGGAAATCTTCCGACACATGGTAAAGAACGATCTTATATTCCGACGGTATAAGCCAGTCTATTGGTCACCATCATCGCAGACAGCTCTCGCTGAGGCGGAACTCGAATATAATGAGGATCACTGGTCAACGGCTGCATATGTCAAGTTTCCGATTACAAATATCCCGGATAAGTTGAAGGAAATATTACCGGACACTCCAAATCTCTCGGCAGTGATCTGGACGACTACACCATGGACACTACCAGCTAACCAGGCGATTGCTGTGCACTCTGACATGGAATATTCTATTGTGAAGGATGGCCAGGATCATTTTATCGTGGCGAAGCCAAGACTCGACCAGCTTGTTCAAACCTGTTACGGCGACGATGTGAATTTAGAAGTTGTGGTGGACTCTATTCTGGGCAAGGATCTCGTAGGCGCACAATATTTTAACATCCTGCGTGGGAAGGCTTCTGAGGCTCGACCTGTTATACATGCCGACTTTGTCACCGCCGAATCAGGATCTGGCCTTGTTCATTGTGCTCCCGGTCATGGTATGGAGGATTACTTGGTTTGCACTCCCCTCGGTATTAAAGCTATTGCACCAGTAGACGATCTTGGATGCTTCACTAGTGAGGCATGCCCGGATTATCCACAGGAACTGGAAGGACTCCCGGTCTTGAAAGGAGGGAGTAAGGCTGTCATAGATCTCCTGGGAGATCAGGTTCTTGCCTTCCGCAGGTTTAAACATAAGTATCCATACGATTGGCGAACCAAGCTTCCGGTTATCATAAGAGCCACTGAACAGTGGTTTGCCGATGTAGGCAGTATCAAATCAAAGGCACTGCAACAGCTAAATGGTGTTCGATGTATACCAGAAGCTGGAAGATCGCGGCTACAGAGTTTTGTTGAGGGCAGGAGTGAATGGTGTATATCCAGGCAGCGTGCCTGGGGGGTACCCATTCCTGCTCTCTATGACGAAAATGGCAAAGCATTACTCACAGATGCTAGTATTGAGCATATTATCTCGGTTATAGATAAAAGAGGTATTGATGCTTGGTGGACAGACGATCCATATGATCCTGCCTGGGTTGTTCCAGGTATGCAGGGCTCATATAAACGTGGAAGGGACACAATGGATGTCTGGTTTGATAGCGGGACCAGCTGGACTCAGTCTGAGCAGCAGGCCGACGTCTATCTTGAAGGCACAGATCAGCATCGAGGTTGGTTCCAGTCAAGTCTCCTCACTCATGCTAGTGTTGGTGATAGGGATGAAGCTCCTTTCAAAACATTGATCACCCATGGGTTTACACTGGATCAAGACGGCAGAAAAATGTCCAAGTCTGTGGGCAATGTTCTTGCACCTAGCCAAATTATGGATGGATCGTTACTCCCCCCACCGACTAGTTCAAAGCGCAAGGGTGGTCAAGCTCCCATCCAAGGCCTCGGAGCAGATGCTCTTCGCTTGTGGGTAGCCAGCAGTGATTACACTCATGACATTGTTATTGGACAACCAGTCTTAAAGTCGGTCAATGCGTCTCTACTGAAGTATCGGATTATGATCAAGATGTTATTAGGCTCTATGCATGAAACCGCGAGAGCTGCACCTGTGTCAAAACTTGATCAGATCGCGCTTGCACAGCTTGAGGATGTCATGGCTGATGTTGCAGCTGCATATAACAATTATGAATTCTATAAAGCTGTAACTTACATCAATCGATGGATATACACCGACCTCTCTGCTTTCTATATGGAGGCTTTGAAAGATAGACTTTATTGTGCAGATGGAGGAGGTGTTCTGGAGCCGATCTTCCATGGTCTTTTGGAGATGTTAACCCCCATAACACCTAGTCTTGTGGACGAGGCTTGGAGTCACAGACCAGAGTGGATGAAATCAGATGAGACGCTGAAACATCCCTTTCACCGAACCCTTGCCGACACTGTTATATCTCCAGCGCACTCGACATCATTAGATGGTGTCCGAAAGGACATACGATGGTTGCTTAGCGCTAATACAGCCATTAAAACCGCTCAAGAAGAAGCTCGAAGCTTGAAAATCATCGGCTCTTCCCTAGAAGCATCTGTGGTTTTACAACTCCCTGGTGAGGAAGCCCATAGCCTTTTCTCGCGGTACACGGATGAATTACAAGATATGTTTGTTGTCTCTGGAGTTCAATTGGGCGGCAGTATAGAAGGAGAGTGGAAATTCTCTGCTGAGTTCGAGGCCCCTGGTGGAAAAGGAGTTGCATGGATTGTACCGCCAAAGGATGCGAAGTGTCCCCGTTGTTGGAGATATGTTGCACCGTTGGAAGACGAGCTTTGTAAACGATGTGAGGATGCTGTAAGTGTATTGTAGACGGTTATACCTGTGTTCATTTATTAGAAGCGGCGGAAAATGGAGGCATTGGGATCATTGGGAGTATTGATGTATCAAGATGTGTGTATATATTAAAGATGTAGCAGCCATGAGGCACGGACCACTCTACTCGTAAGACTAATAGATAGTATTTTAGTTTTGTATTTAGACGAACGATTCATTTTCATTGCTTTTCCAGTTCTCCCAGTCTCAAGCTCGAGAAACTTAAGTATGCTCTAATTAAGAGAGGAGCATTAGCTCCCATGCTTACTGGATAACCTCACTCAGCACTATTTCGCTCACTCACGGAATTCTTAAGCAAAACGGGAGATAAATACAGTAGCAAAACAAGCAGAAGTGACGGAATTATGATCGGAACTAATTGATATCCACCTCAACGATAAAAGTTGATGGGATTTCAATTGTGCCGATCTAACGTGTCGGTCACAATACCCGATACACGTACACGTCTACAATGACTATAATTTCTAAGGAAGACGCCACTCAAACAAAGTTACCCCGCACTCATCATATTGCAAAATTGATGTAGACTTGATATCTTAGTTACTACTCAAATCTCCTCTCCTACTAGTGTTATATGCTATTAACACGAGGATTTTAAAAGAATTGGATGTCTAAGTATACATGTCGTAGATGAAAGCTGGATATCATTTAAGTATGGCTAGTAGGACTTCAAAACTTTTCTGATAAGTTGAATTTGCTTTGAAAGTTGAATAAGAAACTAAGTGTTACTGTAATCCTGTAAATGACTAGCTCGCGAATAAATAAACAAGAGATCGTGGGGATTTACTTCTTGATTACTTTAACGCCGGATAAAAGTCACCCTCAGTACGTATCCGAGAATGACTATCCAATGCGTGATATAAAGTGTTTTTTGGCTTTGAAGCTGCACCAAAAATCTTTATGAACTCGAAAGACCTTTTAACTAATCGTTATTTGTAAACAAAAAAGAAATTCCCAATTTATTTTCCTCCATTACACACCCCCACGATGAAGTCGGTGATCGTCAAGGCACACCCTCTAAGGTGTGAGATTGTAGATGTTCCGATTCCAAAGCCAAAGCCCAGTGAGATCTTAATTAAGGTCGTATACTGTGCAAGCAATCCACGAGATTGGAAGGCTCCCGATCATCTTATCCCAGGAGTTGAAATCAATCAAGGCAATGAAATGGCAGGGGTTGTTGAAGAGGTTGGAAGCGGTGTCTATGAATTCCACAAGGGTGATCGAGTAGCCGCTGCGCATCCTATGCAGGCTGAAAATGGGACATACGCAGAGTATTCTACGGCACCCGTAAACACTTGCTTTCTGGTTCCACCTAATGTTTCTCTTGAAGGTGTGTACTGAGATTTTTTATATCACTGATGGTCTGCTAACGTACATATAGAGGCCTGTACAATTCCATTTTCCCTGTGTACTGCAGCTCTTGGATTATATCAGCGGCTGAATATCCCGTTCCCTACTTCCCCCAACAATAGCAAAGTCCAACCACCTCTGATCGTGTACGGAGGGGCCTCTGCGGTTGGAACCTATACACTAAAGCTGGCAAAGCTAGGACGATTCGAGAAGGTCATTGCCATCTGTGGAGCGGGAAGGCAATATCTAGAGTCGCTTGGTGTAGTCACAGACTTCGTCGACTACAGAAAGAATAATGTTGTCAACGACCTAAAGGCAGCTCTAGGCGGAAGTAAATGTTTCCACGCGGTTGATGCTGTCTTAAGTGGTGACAGCTGGAGACATTTATCCGAAGTACTAGAAAAGGAAGGAGGGAGGATAGCAGTATATCTGCCACGACTCGATTACAGCGCCATACCGAAATCAATGTACGTTGGCATTGTCTTCTTCGGCACCGTTCATGCTCAACCAACGCCATACTGGGATGAAAAGTGTGAGGAGGACCCCGAATTTGCACATGCTCTATTTCGACTTTTAAGCCGATGGTTGTCTGAGAGAAAGTTGAGTGGACACCCGTACGAGATTCTCCCAGATGGATTAGAGTCAGTGGAGAGTGGACTGCAGAGATTAAAGGATGGAACTGTTAGTGCAAAGAAGCTGATTTATAGAATTGGGGATACGCCAGGTATAGAATCGAAGATTTAAAAATGTCATGTAACACCGAGAATAGCTATACTCTTCATCATTAGTTCTAAGAGAGAACGATAGTCGAAGTTTGTTACTCCGTAGCTTACTGAAAAAACTTGAAGTGAAAGCGAACGGCGTATATATAGAGTTATGCTTGAGCTGAGAGACTAACCAATTACATGTTGCCGAAAGAACATTTGTGGCGCAGTTCTTTCGAAGACATGTGGCTTCGGCTGGAGCAACCCCGCGCCTGTGGTTAAGTAAAGTCACATTGCAATGATTTGGGCCTGGCACATTTTTCGAGGTGCAGTGTTGTGCAGTGCTTCGTCGCCGCAGCACTCCCTCAGACATGCAACAAAAGTTTGGACAGTGGAAGCCGTATCGTGGTATGTACTCCGTACTCTGTACTCTGTACATGGCTGCGGTTCCGCTCTGGCAAATGAAGTCGTTCTTAAGAGAACACAAGTCGAAGTATTGCTAGCGCTGATTGGCCGACCCCACCTTTCGTATCGATCAGGCACGTCCTCCGCAGTACCCGCCGGATTAGTGGGAAACTAATAGGGTTTACACTGACATTAGCGGGGCCAAAATGCGGGAGCAGATAGGGCGGCGAATGAATTTTAGTCTAGTCATTTTCTTCTACAGTAAAACAAGGGACAGCAACAATTGGTAAATTAGCTGCAATTTTGTACTGTAGATACTGGGTTATATTTACGGACTTTGCTCAATTATCTCCCAGGGCATGTGAGATGTAGGATTACCATACGGAGGTAGTTCTCGTACGTAACTGCTCTATCCTAGAAATGCGGCCGCATCTGCCCGCACACGGAGCTTCCAACATCCCCAAACACCCCGGATCTTGCTGGCTGGATCTACGCTCATAAGCTTGAACCCGGGATTACGCATCATTACGAAGATATAGAAGTATAGATGATCTTCTCTTTTAGTTGCTTTTCCTGATGTAAAACGTGAGATATATCTACTTTGCCTTGGGCCAGGCGTTGAATAAGCCATTACAAACGCCAAACCAATCAATCCCCGAACGGCACTTGGGAGTGAGAAGGTTTATCGCCGAACGTGATGCAAGCCCCTCCTCTCGCCATGAATTACAGCGAGGCACGCGAGGTTACAAGTGGCAAGGGAGTTGCATCACAAACCGTTTGTTAGGCGCTAGCTAGTCCCAAAGAGTGCTAGCAAAATGGCAGTAAGTCGAGCACGGCTATGGATAGCTCTTGGAAACCAAGGATCTGGAGCGATTGCGCTCGCGTTTCTTTTATCATCTAAGAGCTATCTCCATGTCATGAATCTGAGGCATGGAATACGTTGATTCTAGCCAGAATAACCCGGCTTAGGACAATGACTTCGGTTCCGATACTCTCGTCAGGAAGTGCGAAAGGGGGCCGGTTTTCACGTACTCAATCGACTCACGGCTCTCGTCGGGAAAAGGCCATGCCATGAGGGGTCTGTTTGAACAACTCGAGTCATGTGGAGTAGACGCTTTCCATTCGTGCTATTTCCGCAAGTGACCCCCCCTTCATAATGGGCAACCGGAGCGTCATGCAAGAGGATGGCGGTTCATGGATTATTGGGCGGCTTGGTCTCGATTACCCCTCGGGGCTGCTCCACAGATGACATTGGATCCCCGTTTCTCCTCTCCGCCGGCCCAGCAAATGCTCACCATGCCTACTACTTGGCAGGTGGAGAACCCTCCATCAGGAGGACCCCATCTTCTTGTTGACAAATATGGCATCCTGAGTTAGTCTCACTGGCTTACGGACGTTGCCAGGTTGCGTAGTTGACAATAACGAGTGCAGGAGGTTACGCCGTCCCCGTGTTCTCGACTTAGTATTTGAAGCTGCCCCCAACCCCGCATTTCTAGTCTCTTGTCATAAACAAGCTCTCCCTTCCAATTCCCTTCTCCTTAATACCAAAATTTCCTCCTCCCTGTGATACCATTTGATTCCAACATCTTCTTTTTACATCAAGCACTCATCATGACTTCTATTACGCTCAAGACGCCGCTTACTGGCGAGTATACTCAGCCAACAGGACTGTTAGTCGCCACCTACCCCGCACTATACATCAGTATTTGCTGACGCCGCATTCTTACAGGTTCATCAACAACGAGTTCGTAACAGGTGTTGATGGCAAGAAATTTGAGGTTATCAACCCATCTACCGAAGAAGTTATCTGCTCTGTACATGAGGCCACCGAGAAGGATGTCGACATTGCCGTTGCTGCTGCCCGCAAGGCTTTCGAGGGATCCTGGAGACATGTCACTCCAGAAGACCGAGGCAAGCTTTTGGTTAAGCTTGCGGATCTGATTGAGAAGAACGCAGATGTCTTGGGAGCTGTCGAGAGTCTTGACAACGGAAAGGCCATCGCCTTCGCCAAGGGTGATGTTGCTGCCGTTGCTGCTTGCCTGAGATATTATGGCGGCTGGGCCGACAAAGTCGAGGGTAAGGTCATCGACACAAACCGAGACACTTTTTCATACACAAAACAAGAGCCGGTAAGTTACTTACATTCCATCCCGAGAAAATCATAATGGGAATTTCAACTTATTTTACGGTAATAGATCGGAGTTTGTGGTCAGATCATTCCATGGAACTTTCCATTACTTATGCTGGCATGGAAGATTGGCCCTGCCCTTTGCACGGGTAACACCATCGTCATGAAGACTGCTGAGCAAACCCCCCTCTCTGCACTCGTCTTAGCTCAGTTTATCAAGGAGGCTGGTTTCCCTCCAGGAGTTGTTAACATCCTCTCCGGTTTTGGCAAAGTCGCCGGTGCCGCCATCTCCTCCCACATGGACATCGACAAGGTGGCATTCACTGGTTCTACCGTTGTCGGCCGAGCAATCATGAAGGCCGCTGCCGGCTCCAATTTGAAGAAGGTCACCCTCGAACTCGGCGGCAAGTCACCAAACATTGTCTTCGACGATGCTGACATTGAAAACGCCATCTCTTGGGTCAACTTCGGTATTTTCTTCAACCATGGCCAATGCTGTTGTGCTGGCTCCCGTATCTACGTCCAAGAGGGCATCTACGACAAGTTTGTCGAGGCCTTCAAGGCCCGAGCACTGAAGAACAAGGTCGGTGACCCATTCTCCGCGGATACCTTCCAGGGACCCCAGATCTCGCAACTGCAATACGACCGCATCATGGGCTACATCGGTGAGGGTAAGAAGGAAGGCGCCACGGTCGTGGCAGGTGGCGAGCGTCACGGAGACAAGGGATACTTCATCCAACCCACCATCTTCGCTGATGTCACAGAAAACATGAAGATCGTGCAGGAGGAGATCTTCGGCCCCGTCTGCTCGATCTCGAAGTTCAAGACTGAGCAGGAAGTCGTCAAGCTCGCAAACAACACGACCTACGGTTTGGCTTCGGCGGTGCACACCACGAACATCAACACGGCCATCCGGGTAGCGAATGAGCTTAGGGCTGGAACCGTCTGGGTCAACCAATACAATATGCTGCATCACCAGCTGCCATTCGGTGGATACAAGGAGTCTGGCATTGGACGAGAATTGGGCGAGGCCGCGTTGATTAACTACACACAGACCAAGACCGTTTCGATCCGGTTGGCAGATGCCCTGTTTGGTTAAAAGCGTGTGTGTTTGTAAATTGAGCGAATTGAAAAAATTACAGATGGCCTGATGGAAGGACGTGCGGACGGACGGGCGGAAGGAAGCGATGGTATGCAAGGGCAAGGGAAAGGGGACATGTACAGTTTGAATAGGTCTAGCACTATATTTGGGATGCAAAAATGAAACAAACATGACACCATTTACATCATTTACTTTGTTTAAAAGTGGATAGATATTTGCTTTCCCTGTGGTGAAGAATCTCAAAAGTTTGCTGTTAACTATTGAACCGCGGAAGAATTCTCGTCGTCTCTTCTCTAGACCTATCCACAAGTTCCACTAAGTCTCAGTGGCTCCGAATAAAGTTAGGTTAAGCGTTAGTGCTGATGACCAGTGTGTATGTGTGTGGACAAAGAGGTATGTTGTTAGTTTGGGATGATTTGTTTACGACTATCTCATTACCCTCGATAACCATAACCGGTACCCGTAACCCCGCCTGCCGAAGCCGGACCATTGTTTTACCCTAAAAGCAAGATTCAAAATTCTTGATTACTTATACTGATCGACTGCCGATGGATTGGTGGTAATAAGAGTCACAGTACACAAAGTCTCACATATAGAGTACTACACACACACAACATACAAACCCCACCACTCGTCCACCATCATAGGAAGGAGTGTAAGAGGAAAGCGGAGAGTGGATCTCACCTCTTTCTTTAATTAGTTTTTTTTTTTTTGCATCTTGTGTCGCTTTACGGACTAGCGGCGCGGAAAAGGAGCGCTCTTAGCATTGGGAGAAGAACAACGAGCNAAAAATGGTGTGAGCAGTCCGGTTCTGGTCCAATTATCCGCATCAATCCTTATGAACTTCACGTGATTGACCCAAAAATCATAAAAAGTAACCCCGCCGTTCGACTCTTTCCATCCCATCTCCCGACGGCGATAAGAAGCAAAAAGGATTGTTGAGAAATCGATAATTACAGTAGACCGAGGAGCGGGCCTTATCCTCTGATCCGCAGCCCGCCGCCACACAACACACAACACACAACACACATCCCCCGTTAATTATTAAAAGCAGCGACAGCGACAATTGCCTTGATGATTCCGCATTTTCCGCATTTCCGCCCCAATCCGGCTTCTGACCTCATTCTCTTTTTCCCCCTTCTTACATACTTTGCTGTTAGAGTTCGCGCCTTGTTGAGCTACTGAGCTCCAAGCTTCTTAAGCTCCTGTGCTTCTCAGGTTCTCACAAGCATCAACAGCAATACCAGAGTGCAACAACCAGCGGTCCTCCTGTTTGAGGTGATGATGTGATGTGATGTAACTGGCTGTCAACCAATCAACAATCAACCAATTCAGCCAATCCATCCATCCAATCATTCATGACGACATCTTGGCCTAATAGGGTCAAGTGACTCTAATCAAGTGGTGGTTGTTGATCATTATTACCAGTATTTTTGTGTCGAGCCTCCAATACTGCCAGGCACAGTACAACACGGTCCAATAACTTTTCCACGAGGGACCCCTCCAGCTTCCAGAGCCAAGCTTCTTCCACGCAGAGGCCACATGGTGCGCTGTGGTCGGCCGTAGCCCGATCCATTGATCTGAAGTTTCTTGTCCTTATCCTTATCCCTAGTTAACCATCCTTATCAGCCGTTTAAGTAATCAGCCACCAACGGCCCTGTCGTCTGCCGTAGAGCAAATCACGGCCATCACCCAACCCCTCCTCCTCCAGAGCTCTTTTTGGGACGAACAACCCAAACCGGTGGGTTGCTGCTTACGGCCCCATCCACCAGCAAAGCACACTTGGCAAGCAGAAAATGCTGCTAACTGCTGCTGCTACTTGCTACTATTTGCTACTACTAGCTACTACCACAGTACTACTAACTACTACAAGCTACTTCCAACTACTGACAACCTCAACCTACCACACGTGCAAAGTACCACGTGCGACGATACGATGCGCAGTACGGGAGTACCTTAAGCAACCAAGCTTGGGATGGGCGGGTGTGCTGCTCATGGAAAGTAGGGCTGGCTGTGACTATTCTGACTTTGCAGCCCACCTCTCTTTTTTCCTCTTTCCTCTTTTCTCTCTTCTCCTCTCTCCTGCCACCTCTCTGAGTTTCCTTTCTACCTTCTTATCCTCCTGTAATTCTACATCTCGGAGCATTGAGATCGCCTCTGCTGCTCTGAAAGCATAGCTGGGTTTGCGAGTGTTACCCAGCTACAGCGACACAGCTCTTATCGCACTCAATTACTACCCCACTCCCCGCCTGATTGTGTGATCAACATCAGAGCTCCTCACGATGTCGTCGGCCCTCACCACCACCACCACCACCACCAGCTGGCTCACGCTCGCTCTCTTCCTCTCCTCAACCAATGCTGTGATAACGGGAGTCCCCATCACCTGGGGAACCGTGGTCTACACCTATCATGGCGAGAAAATCCCTTCTTTGCATACCAGCCCCAACTCTCTCACTCCTCTCGGAGCTACCCAGTTACTAGACGCTGGTAGCCTCATCCGTTCTCGATACATCACCTCCGAGAGTATCGACACTAGCGACAATTCAACCATTCCAAGCTCGGGACCCATCAATGGCATCAGTGTGCAGGCCATTGACAATGGTCAGCTCTACATTGCGAACGGCATCGGCTCGGACACGGGCACGGGCACTGGCTCCGGAAACTATCTCACTGCTAGCACCCAAGCTTTCATGCAAGGCCTGTATNCCCCCCAGCAGTGCTCTCTTCCTCGATGAGGAGAGTATTCTGAGCAATGGCTCCGTTGTCGACTTTCCTCTCGACGGCTATCAGTATCCCAACTTTGCCACTTTTAGCAACCTGGATTTTAATTATATCTGGTATGAAGTAACCAATCTGTTCTGTTTCTCCTTTAGCCATCATACTGAAATTGCTTTTCTATCTCATACTTGCTCCTTCTCTTGCTTATTTTTCTTCCTTTCCCCCCTTTTTGGCCCTGGAAGCTTATGTGGCTAACAATTGACTCCAAAAAGGACTGGTGGAAACCTAGACTGTCAAACCTATAATAGCGCCCAAAATGAGGCGTCTAATAGTCAAACTTTCCAAACAAGAACCAATGAAACCGCCGCCTTCTACGAAAGTGTCTACCCAACAGTCTTCTCCCAAATCGATCCAGCCCTGGTAACGTACAGTAACGCTTATGTGCTTTACGAATATGCGCTCTATGAATACACCCACAACAAGACTGTAAAAAGCAACCTCTCCGAGTCTGAGCTCTCTACTCTCTCTGATCTGGCCGCTGAGCATGAAATAACTTTCAATACCCCGACAAATTCTACCAACGTCACCGCTATAGCGGGGCAAACGCTCAGTTCATTTGTCTTGCAACAGCTCGAGGCTACAATCGCTTCTTCTGGCGACGTGAACCTGCTAACCGTCCTTGTTGGCTCTTACGAGCCAATGCTGGCGTTCTTCGCCCTCGCACAACTGTCTGGTTCTTCCGGGGCACTTTCGGAATTTAATTCCCTTCCATCGCATGGCAGCATGATGGTTTTTGAACTTTTCTCCTATGGTTCTTATGAGGACCCCGACTCCCAAGTCCTCGATACACCATTCCCCGCCCTAGAGAACCTGTGGGTACGTTTCCTCTTCCGAAATGGCACGAATGATACCACCTCTCCTCTTCTCCCCTATCCTCTTTTCGGAAGAGGCAATAGCGAATCCGACATGACCTGGAATGATTTCACCACCGGCATGGAGAACATTGAAATTTCCGGAGTCATAGAGTGGTGTTCGGTCTGCCAGGCCAATAATCTGTTTTGTGTGGATATCAATGAAAACTTGACGGATCCAGCCTCGAGTTCTGGCTCGTCTGCGACACACAAGGGCTTAGCACCTGCTATTGCAGGAGTTATTGGTGCCACCGTCATGCTTGCTACGGCCCTGCTGGTTATTATTGGCTTGGGTCTTCTTGGGTTTAGGATCGAGCACGCTCCGAGGTCAAAGGGTGCTGGTGATCTGGGTGTGCTTCGACGGAACTCGGGCGGTCCTGGTGGAAATGGAGGCGCAGGAGGCGGATTCAAGGGAGCAGAAAAATTAGCTTCTGATACTGATCTTGCCACGAAAGTCGGCGCTGGGGGTGTGATTGTCCGGCACGAGAGAGTAGGCAGTTGGGAGATGAAGGACAGTGAATCGACGACGGCTGATGCCAAACACGACAGTTTGGATGGGGTTGTCAGTACTGCAAATTATACAAGGAAGAGTGTGGATGAGGTCGACCCATTCGCAGACCCTGTGAGGCCAGTTGAGCAAGTATAAATATATTTCGCCGTCGTTTTCTAAAGAATTAGCCGCTCTCGCTTTTCTTCCAGGACTTCTACGGTTGATTTATAGGAGTGGATATATATATCAGCGTATATATTTACTCCTTTTGCATCCCCTGGGAGAAGGACGTTTATAGTTCTGTGGTGGATTCTTTTACACATATATCTCATCATGAAATGACGATCGTTTTCCTTAACTTCTCAGCTCTAATTCTCTCTGGTGGACTCTCTCATTGATGAATTCATGATTCATATCCTTCTTTTCAATCTTTACTAACCATTTGATACCCCAACCATCAAATTTCCTTTCCTGGTGTTTTCTTAGATGGTAAGGGCGTTTATTTTGCTGGTCNTTTTTTATTTACTACATATGGCGTGGGAAGGAAGGAAGGAGGGCTATGGTTTGCCCTAAGGAGGAGGAGGACCTGGATTTTTGGCTCGTGTATCTATTGGGTCTTTGGGTCTTGGGACGTAATTATGTCATATAGGAATAGTTATGTGTTTGACGCTATTTACTTAGCTAATCTATCTACCAATCATTCCTTCTACCCTATGGATTTCCTGTTGAAGTTGATTTGACGTATCCGAGGTAGTAGTGAGCAAGCAATTATGACAACCCTTTGCGTATGTTCTTCTGTCGTGACTGTTTGTCTCAGGAGCTAGTCATCCTGTTGGCTTCGCATGGCGTAAATTGAGGTACACATGCCTGATTGTTAGGGATTGTGGTTTAATCCGAGAGCCTTGTGAATATTGGCTGAAGACTTGTAGTAGAACTGCTGCTGGATTACAAGCTTAAAGAAGCCGAATCTCAGCCGCTATCCTCCCCGTCTCGAATCTGCCCCAGTGATTATTTTCTCAGTGATCTGGAGTTTCTCGCCCGAGCATTAAAAGGCGCGCGCATCCCCCCTTCCCCCCCTATACGGGATTATGAGGCAAAGACACTCATCCATAATAACTTCCCGTGGTTGAGAGAGAGACCAGCCTTGCTGCTTTATGTTCCACATCTCCGGGTCAAAGAATAAAAAAAATAATAATAAAATAATACTATTTCGCTGCAGGTCCAGTAGGAGCAGAAGCAGGGGCCTTGGAATGC